>JALPQI010015978.1:0-32675 GCA_025490895.1 Thaumatotibia leucotreta | reverse complement strand
TATGTTTTGATCACAGCACGTACATTTTTTTGTCACGTATCTCCAAAAAGGGTAAATTGTAACAATATTCTTGTAAATTCGACATTCAATTGTGTATTTTAAAACATTAGTAAAAGAACGGCATTATGTACTCAACTTACTTATTTCAAATGACACTTTCGTTTTAGTAAAAATAGTAATAGTAAAAATATTTTTTGAAAACATTCTATAGGTGATTTAATGTCATCCACATTATTAGTACGTACTGTATACATGGTCAAGTTTATCTGTGTTATTATACAGGGTTACTTTTTCACCGTTACAATAAATATGTACCATATCATTGGTATAGATAATAGATCACATTTATCAAGTAATTTTCATTTTTTTTTTAATTTTTATTAATGTACCCTTCATGCAAATGTAACATAGTGGGCGCCATTCCCTATAGCAACTTTAGTCATTCGTATATTTTTCCATTAATTTTTTTTATGAAAAGCTTATTTCTCAGTACAGATTGCGCATTTTTACGCGCTTGTGCGAGAAGTGGTTCATTTTACGTCAGGTCGAAATCTTCGGAGGGCCATATGTACTGAAAAACGTCGTACGATACACGTGCGGAAACGAAATTCGTAACTCGTGTCGATTTAAAGCACTCCCTTCGGTCGTGCTTTAATTTATCTCCACTCCTTTAGTACTTAATTTTTTTCGCACTTGAATCGAAATGTACTAATTCTCGGTATATTTCGTAACAATTCGCATTATTTTCCATATTTTTTTTAATTGATAGTATATTATTAGTAGTATTTTATTGATACTCATGTCTGCCTGCGACCACGGGTGTAACGTCAGGATATAATTAAACTTAAGTTTGCGCGATTAGGACCCGTTTGTATTTAAAATATGAGTGATAGTCGTGAAAGTTTAAATCAATATAGTGCGACTGCATGCAAAACATTTCATAAAATAATTCGAATTCCAAAATAAATTGTGTTTTTAAAATTTTATTGGATGATAACGAACTATTATGGATATAAAATCCTATTTTTAATAGATACGAGTAGGTACCATTCTTAATTATTTCACTATTTTCGTCATGTCAAAATGTGTCATGGTCTCATCACCAGTAGTCATCCTACTGTTTTTTATCTATACTGTGTAATATGTTTGTTATTGTTTTGGTTTAATATATTGAATAACATAATTCTATTAATTTAGTCACTCACCACTTATGTTTATTCAGTCTCCGAAGCCCCAGTGATGATAACATTTTTTTATGTGTTATCACACCAATCTTAAAGATAGTTTGGTTGACGACAGCGGTGCGCAAAATTGACGTACGTCCTCCCTCCAACAGGTCCCGATTGGGACTGAAAGATGACAGCAGGAGCGATCCGGGAGAATAATTTCACATATTTTGTAAAATGAAATATAATTCTTACAATATTAATGATTTCTTCTTGTTAATCGTTGACACAGACTTTGACGTTTCTTCTGATATATTTTTTTCTTGGTAAAGTTATGTAGTTTCTTAGCAAAACGAGTTTTCATGCAGAGATTAGACCTATGTTTGGGATCGTTTTTTATAGGGCGAAGTTTGTTTAAATACTTAATACTAATCAATGCGCGATAGATCAAGTTCTCAAATGTAACATATATAAGTTTTACTTCATAAGGAAGTAGTATTATTGAGAAAACTGAAAAAAACAAACGGGAATTCTACGCTTACCTCGCCTTAAATTGGCTTTAGCTACTCACATGCTTTGATTAGACTCTATTGCTATGTAAAATAAGAGTGATGCCATGTAGCTACAGTTGCATGAAACAATGTCAATGGATATAGTGTAGTAAATTTGGTATGTATGCTGTATGCTCTTATTAGTAATAGTATGGATACCTACCAAAACATGGAATACACACAATTCACATTTCTGCTACCACAATCATGGCCCACTGCCAATACCAAACACTAAATCAACCGCTAAGCCAATCAATAATATCAATATCCATTACGATAACCATTCAGTTTCATTAAATTCATGGACCAAAGTTCTAACTAACTGCATACGTTGTTCACATGCAACCTTGTCGATGTAAGCCAGATGCACATTGCACACACTTTTGCAAGAATTTGACTCGTCAGTTAGCTTAGCCAAGAAAATAGTTAAGTCCCACTGATGGCCGGCCGAATTGGGGAAGTTTTTGTAAGACCGATATAATGCCAGCCTAGCATTTGAAGTGTTAACATTTTGCCAGCCTAGCATTTGAAGTGTTAACATTTTCCGTGTAATGTAAACTTTAGAATCGTAAATCGATATGCGAAACAAAACTCAAAAATCTATTGGAATAACCTAGAGCATAATATAATAACGCTAAGAAGGTAATAATAGAACTCATAACAGAACATCCATCCTCTTTTGAAGAACCCCATACTGTAGTCTATCGGGAAAACCTCGGCAGGGAGCTCATTCCACAGACGGACTGTCCGCGGGAGGAAGTTCCTCTGAAACCGCACGGTGCGCGACCATTTAAGTTGCAAGGCGTGAGGATGAGCGCCCAGTCGGTGGCGAGCGGTGCGATGATGAAAAGTGGACGTTGGCATCATGTCGAACAGTTCTTCAGAGCACAGTTCAGTTAATAGACTCCAACAATTTAATTCGGTGATTATGGCATTTTCTCGTTCACACGCCGCAGTGTAAACAGCTTTATGCAATTGGAATAAAATCAAGACTGAATGCCCACGCAACACTGCATTCGCATTCGCAAGCGAGAACTAACTTTAAATTAATAACTGTACAGTTGAAAATTAACTGGGAAGCCGAAGTTGGCGTATTGCGACGAAGTTCTAATTGGAGTTACGTGTAAATGCAAATAGAACTTTGTGTAATTAACAAGTTCAAGGCTGCTGGGCGGGCTGTGTTGAAATATTCATAGGGATGCAGCTGAATATTGATGTTTTAATTGGCATATTGTTAAGGTACCAGAGGCCCTGTCACACTTACGTAAGTGTTCACAAGTATGAGAGAGAGACAACACTTCGTTCGTAGTTCCCGGTAGGGCCGCAGGCTGCCTTTATGTAACCTATCATAATTTCCTGGGATAATTTCAAAGAAAGTCTGAATTTCATATAATGAATTTTGTGGACCATTAACTTTTGATAGTAGACCAAAAACTAATAAAAAAATATATAATATTTATATTTATTACTATTTCCATATAAAGAAATCTACGTGTTTCACGATATCTGTCAAAGACCACAAATGCTAGCGAAAGGCAGCCATGTTTGTTTAAATTTTTTCGTTTCCTACTGGTGCACGGAATACATAGCACCTACATAAAAAAATCCAAACCTTTAAAAAAAAAATCCTGCACTGACCAGACAATTTCATTTACCTGTACTGACCGAACAAGAACAGCTATATGATGGGACTAAACAATCCTGTTTTGAATTTAAAATTATTATTATAACCAGTTCGAGTTTAGCTAAGTTTTTCCTTAACTTGGCTTTAGACGAGATATCTTCGAGATAAATGGTTAAAAAATAAGTCTTAGCACTCACGTTTGTAGATAATTGAGTAGTAGGTAGGCCTATTTCAACATAATTACAAGTGTGACAATTGTAAAATATCACTGTTACTGACGTCACAGGCCTCCGTAGGTTACGGCTACTGCTTACTATCAGACGGTCCATGTGCTTGTTTACCGAAAACATAAAATTATTACTAATAACTATATTATATTGTTAATAAATTACTTTTTATTTTTTTAAACCTGTAACAATTGTCGCAAGGTTTAGTACCTACAATTGCCATTAAATTTTGACATGAGGTTCGGCATAATATATGTCGGGATTTCGCTATACAATTGTCGTGTTTTTTGTGACAATTGTAATTTTGCTTCGCAAAGAAGTAATTATTTACTGCTGATTTATTAAAGTTCTTGCACTACATTTTATGTTGGTGGCATACAAACGCACGGTTCTTCCGATGGTAAGCGGTAACTGTAGCCTATAGACGCTCCCGATTGGAGAAACAGAAAATTTAACGTTGTCAATGTGGTGAAATTGGGGCCAGGTGTTTCACATCGCAAATTTCTTCAAAGATCCTATACATTGACCAAAGCCTTTAAGTGTTTTTTAGATAAATAAATTTAACATAAAATATTTTAAAATAAAAATAAAACCGCCTTCAAAAATTCGCCCGAACTAAAAAGTAAAAAATAATTTTATTTCCTACTTCTTAGGATTTCCTACCCAAACCTTTAAACCTAGTTATCCTACAGGTATCCTACAGATTTCTTAGAAGTCGGTGCCAAGCCAAATACGTTCATAGGTATATACTCGTATTAGATAGAGCTTTGTAACTTACTGTCAGTCCGATTATGTTGTTATCAACAGAATGATCTACCTCAGTCATTTTGATTAAAGCATAACCGGTGTGACAGTAAGTTCTATGACTTGACTATAGACAAAAATCTATCAAATACGGTCATATACTCGCGAAGTGAACATATTTGGCTTGGCACCGACTTCTAAGAAATCTGTAGGATACCTGTAGGATACCTAGGTTTAAAGGTTTGGGTAGGAAATCCTAAGAAGTAGGAAATAAAATTATTTTTTACTTTTTAGTTCGGGCGAATTTTTGAAGGCGGTTTTATTTTTATTTTAAAATATTTTATTTTACGCTTTTTAGTAGTGTAAAATCGTTATTTAGTATGCACTGCACTGTAATAGGCCAGAAAACCTGAACTGGATAACTTAAATATTCAAAGAATTATCCCATTATCGAGGAGATATACAGTGTATCATCAGTAGGTATGAATAATTTCAAAGATTATAGGTAACAGCCTTAGCATGCCTATATTATTTAAAGAATCACTAATCGCTAACCAACATGTCATAACTACTAAGCAAAAACTTGAATAGATCTCGAAAATGTATGACAGTTGTTACATTCAAAGAATTACTTAATCGTTAAGGAGTTATACTTTTCGTCATCAGCTCACCAATATGAGACTATGACCACCTAAAGGCAAATACTCAAATAGCTTCCAAAATATACGAACTATGTTATATTTAAAGAATTATCCCCCAACTCCTAATCTCTCAGGAGTTGTACCTTCCATCATCAGCTCACCGACATGAAAGGATGACCACCTAAACGCAAATACTCGAATAGCTTCCAAAATACATGAAATATGTTATATTTAAAGAATTGTCCCCCAACTCCTAATCTCTAAGGAGTTGTACCTTTCATCATCAGCTCACCAACATGAAAGGATGACCAACTAAAGGCAAATATTCAAATAGCTTCCAAGCCTTAGCATGCCTATATTATTTAAAGAATCACTAACCGCTAACCAACATGTCATAACTACTAAGCAAAAACTTGAATAGATCTCAAAAATGTATGACAGTTGTTACATTCAAAGAATTACTTAATCGTTAAGGAGTTATACCTTTCGTCATCAGCTCACCAACATGAGACTATGACCACCTAAAGGCAAATACTCAAATAGCTTCCAAAATATATGAACTATGTTATATTTAAAGAATTATCCCCCAACTCCTAATCTCTAAGGAGTTGTACCTTCCATCATCAGCTCACCGACAGGAAAGGATGCCCACCTAAACGCAAATACGCGAATAGCTTCCAAAATACATGAAATATGTTATACTTAAAGAATTATCCCCCAACTCCTAATTGCTAAGGAGTTGTACCTTCCATCATCAGATCACCAACTTAAAATGTTCATGACTAGACGCAAATACTTGATTAGTCTTCGAAAAAAAATGAAAAATGTCATGTGTGCCTACAACATTTGAAGAGTTCCCTTGATTTCTCCAGGATCCCATCATCAGATCAGAATTCGGTGACAATGGGACCAACTAGAAGGTATACCCTTTCAAACAAAAAAAGAATTTTTCAAATCGGTCCACGCGTCTTCGAGTAATCGGGGAACATACATAAAAAAAAAAAAAGATTTCGACGAATTGTTAACCTCCTCCTTTTTGAAGTCGGTTAAAAAGCAACGGGATGATATACAAGGATACAAACTACATTTACGTTGCATATGATGGTTTGGGACTCAGAATAGGCCCCTTGGGGGTTTTTTGGATAATATTTCAACTTTCAGAAAGGCCATTAAAAGTTACAACAGTTTGTAAAATATAGCCATAGAAAACTATAACAATATATATTATATATATAAGTTATTTAAATAAATAAATAAATATCTTGGGACATCATATACAAATCGACCTAGTCCCACGGTAAGCACAATTAAGGCTTGTGATGTGGGTACCAAGCGACGATATATATAATAGATAGATACATATAGATACTTAAATACATACACAACCATGACCAAGGAACAAATATTTGTGATAAATTAATACACAAATAATGCCCTCGCCGGGATTCGAACCCGGAACCTCCGGCTTCGTAGGCAGGGTTACTACCTACTAGGCTACAGAGGCTGACAAATTATTTATATTAGATACTACTCGTATTAGAAAGCTTAATTTTACAAAACTATAGAAAGTTTAAGGGAAAAGGATTTCTTGTTGTACCTATGGCCAATTTATAAAAATAGGTACCTACCACATAAATCCTATCATCGAAGCAGACCTAGCTGAAGACGTAATAAGGATTACAGGACATTTCAGGGCAATATGGATATTATATTATGTAAATTACGACGACGCGAATATCTATAATTGTAATTTTCACATTTCGCAATTAACCCCGGGTCTGCGGTAAAAGGTCTCTGCTACGCACGCTCCAAATTACCATTTTAATTAAAATTCCCGATTCTGATGTTGACAGTCAGGCTTATAACAAAAATACATATCTACTAAATGCCCGCCGTCCCGCCGTGGCATAATATAGCAAGCAGTATCACAGAATACATAACAGTACAAGTACAGAAAACCATCTCCAAAAACCCGGTTAAAGAAATAATGACTCTTACTACGATACTATTAAGTTCAAATTCCCACCGCGCAATGCTAAATGCCAACGCTAAATGTCACGTAGAAGTGCGCTCTCTTTCTATCGCGTAACTCGTACCTTTTCAAAAAAATAAGTTTGCTTCCTTTTAAAAAATGATATATTCTTAATATCTAATTACTACCTTTTTATATTGTTCATTGTTATAATGAATTCTCTGACAGCAGTCGAATTAGTACGTAGATATTCGACGAACAACATTCGCGAGTGCGCGACGTGCGTCACCGCTCGCCGTGAGGCCCTACTAATGTACTCCCCGGGGATGACGTTACACCCGTGGTCGCAGGCAGACTGGCGAGAGAATGTATCAACACCTTCGAGCTGAGCGTATACATCATAGCCGAAAAGTACGTGAAGCTATAGAAATTAAGAAACATCGGAATTTTAATCAAAATGAGGGGCAAGGAATCTCGTCCGCGTGGAATCCCGTGATTTACAAATGTAAGCGTGGTGAAACATCCATTTTAAAGCCTTTGGATGTTGTGAGTGAGTGTGTAGACCTAGTGACAACCTTAGCCTAGAAGTGAATAATCAAGATCAAGTGCGGGTAATTCGAAAAACCCGCGCAGCTCGAAGGTGTTGATACATTCTCTCGCCAGTCTGCCTGCGACCACGGGTGTAACGTCATGCCCGAAACGTCAGGATATAATTAAACGTAAGTTTACGCGATTAAGACCCGTTTGTCTTTAAAATATGAGTGATAATCGTGAAAGTTTAAATCAATATACTCCCCGGGGTGTATTCACTGACAGTTCGAACCGAACGCGCTAGTTGGACAGGCCTGACAGTATTCACTTTGCAATGTCATTTTGAAAATAAGATCAGAATATTACATTACAGCCAATAGTACAGTGTTCTATGTTACATTTTCGGAGTGATTTAATCTCGGCTTAGTATAAATGTGGCAATTTTCAAATTTCTGCTAATAAATAGGAAAAACTTTAAATGACACGCTGCACTCGACGAGGCTTGTGAATGTACCGCAAATGCCACAGGTCATACGATCGATAGAGCGGCTTAAAATAAATTGTAAAAATTGACGCCTACGATTTGCCATAAAAAAAGATAAATTAAATACATTATGAATATTTGATCTTGAGATATGAAACTAAAATTACGACTTGTTCTTATAAACAAAATAAAAAATAAATAAAACTCTTAGTTGTCATATTTTATTTATACTTAAATTAAACAAAAAAAAACTCATTGCCATATTATATAAAATAAAAACGATATCACTACAATGACTATTACAAATAAAAAGTTATCATTTAGTACAAAAGAATCTTCTGTCGAGGGTACATTTTCTACGGTTGGTAACTTCTTAACCTCCTGTTTTTTATTATAAATATTAGTAGTAATAACTTTACTCACGGTTGTTTCTCTTGATGAATCTTCGAAATCAGAAAACAATTTTGGGTCTTTCGAAAATGGTACGCTCGTAGTCGGCTGATTACATTCAGTACTTGACTCTTCTGGAAGACGAATTGATTTACTTTGAGGATCAGCTGTCTTTGTATCACTGGTAACCTGGTCGTTCAATTTATCACCAGCGACTTTATTTGGTTGATTAGTATCAGCAACATTTTCAGGAACGTTTAAGGTTTCATTGTTTGCGATTTTTGGCGTTGTATCATCTGACTCTGTACGTTGTAGGGATAGTCTGCCCTTATTTGCTTCTCTGGTTGTACCAGTCAGTTCATGAGTTGCCGATTTGATCTCAGGCAAGACTGATCTTGAACTAAGTTCCCTCTTTGCTTTTTCTATTTGGGTGGCAAGGGATAATCGGGCTTTGCTTGATCTATTTGATCTAACAGAATCATTAAGATAAATGTTATTTTCGACAACGGATCGTCTTCCTAGTCTAGCTTTAACAGCAATATCGTTTGCATTGTCCGTGGTGACGTTTTTATCGCGTGATATTCGCGCTTTGCTAGTTCTCTTAGGTTTTCCAGCATTAGGTGCAGCGTCATCGCTTGTTTGGACAATTCTGCTAGATGTTTCTGGTTCTACAGGGTTTTCATTCTTATCGGTAATCATTTTAACTTTACTACTTTTACTATTTTGCCGCTTGAGCAGCTCCAATTTGCTTATAGTTTTTGCACCGCTAGAAGTTCTTTTAACGTTGCTGTTGGATTTTTCATGTTTGGTGCCGTTCCGAAGACTGACCCGTTTAACGCTGATTTTTCTTTCGGTTGATTCTTTAGGACTAGCTATGTCGTCATTTAAGGTGAAATCAGTCGAAGGGCCTGGGGACAAGGAAGGGATGGTAAGGATGTGGAAAGGAAAGACAAGGTAATTGTGTAGAAATAAAATGAAAAGGTTTGTCGAAGGGAGAGATTACACACAATTTTATATAAAATGAAAACGTGCTGTTCAACTAAAATATGGGATCCTATAGATTATTACACAATATAATTTAGTTTAGACAATGAACATAATTGAGAGCCTTTTTAGTAAAACGTCACACTTTGTTTATAACCAGGGCGGAATTTGTTTCAATCTTTATTATATTTTTTTGTCTAAGCGATTTTTGTCTGTAATAGAGTTTTGGTTTTGGTTAGTGATAAATTGTGACGTTTTACTACAAAGTCTCACAATTATCTATGTTTTAACACATAGGAAGCTCATATAATTTAGGCGAATCTGCATGTTTAAAGAATGATTTGTTCGTTTGGTCAACGATTTCAGAAAAGAGGCTTTCTGAATTGGAAAGCTTCCTTACGAATTAAGTCTTAAAACAAAAGAAGCCAAAGAAAAAATACCGAAGTTTACCAACGCCAGAGGTGGTATTTGAACCCACGTCCTCAGTTCAGTGGCTCCAGATTCCGCCTCCAGCGTTGATAAACTTCAGTATTCATTCTTTAGTGTATGATATTGATATCGAATATTTAAATTTATACAGTGTGTGTCTTTCATAACGACATTCCTTTTAAGGGGTGAAAGTACAAGTCTTAATGAACTGAAATTAGCATATTTAGTTAAAGTATTTTAAAAAAAAAATTTTCATACAAATTAATTCGGCACGCAATGTATCAGTAATAACAATAACTAATAAATTAAACCTAACAATTGACATATGATTTCATTGAAATCTCGCTCTTAGTGACATCCTGACAATTACTAGTATTTTATGTGACTGGTTCATAATGAGAGGCATTAATACACGAGTGTTGTTTTATGAAACGAGCCGAAGGCGAGTTTCATAATAGGATAACACGAGTGTTTTAATGCCTAATTATGAACAGTTGCATACATAACTTTATCTACATGCATATAATAAGTTTTCTACAATATGTTTATTTTTGTGGCAGCAAATTATTGGTCACGGTTGTAGCGGCGTCCCGAATTTCTGGTGGTGTTTCACACATTTCAACATCACTGTCTTCGTCGTCATAAATAATTTTTCAGTGTAAATATTTCACAACGAACTCGATAATATTTAACTTTCAAGTCAACAGTCCAAAAAAGTTGGATGTTTGAAACAAAACAAATGACTGCACTGACATTAGTTTTTTTTTCTTCATAAGCCAGGTAAGGTCTTGAGTCGATATCGATTCTCAAATCGATTCTCAGTATTCGACATTTAGAAGAATGTATGGAATATGAATTTTAATGTGAATGAAATTACAAATCGATTAATTCGATAATCGAAATTAAAGTGTGTTTTTTCTTTTTAACAGGATGTTCGAAATTTAATTGTGATTAAGATATCGGTTGCCGATATCGTAAAGTAAAAATTATGATATACCCACAGATACAGATTTCTTAAAGTAGGCTATTTGCTTACCGCCGCTAAACATATTGTAGACAACTTATGATATGGATGTAGATAAAATTAATTACCTACCTATTTTCATCCTACATGTCGGTGACACTTTTCGATGACAGGTCCGTCAAAAATCATGACCCTTGTTCATAAGAAAAGGACTTAACAGCCCAAGGTGCCTAGCCAAGTTGCCAATGGCTATCGCTCAGTAGCGTATTTTAGTTTTCCGTCTGTGTCATTCTTTCTTATAAGTGCGACAGAGACGATTAAGCGCTAGGTAATTTTGTGTTAACTAAGAAGGCAGAATCAGATAATCGTTTTGTTTATGTACTTACCGATTGAAAACTTCACATTGATTGAGTTGAAGTGTCAAGATAACATCAAGTTTGTTGATCAACAGACTTTCCTAATAAATTTAATAAAAATGTTTGAACTATGTAATGTGATTTCTAAGAAGTGATAATGTATGTGCAGTGATTTTTGATATCAATTCAGTGAATACTTAATACGATTCAATATGTGCTGGCTAAGACAGTAAGACACAGAAAGAATTGTTGATGTAAATTTGTTGTGCTAGTGTAGTCCAAATCTCGTATGTATTAAATTGTAGTATTTTCTAGTAATGGATAATTCAGTAAATAATTTAACGTCGGCAATAGTTCGCAGTTAGGTACTTTAATGATTTGATCGAATTAAAATGAAAACGAAATACGAACGATAGCTTTTCCTCTCAGAAACGTCAAATAAATGTTTGCATTACATTGCTGCTCGAGATTTTTATAAAAATTAATTACTCTTAAATAATAAAGGCAATCGTTATATTATTTTACTAAAATGGTTAACAACACTTTAATCTATCGTTACTTAAAAGCAATGTCGCTATCAAAGACACACACTGTATACAAAGAAATGTAACTGCTTTAAAAATAAATCTCGAAAAATATTTTAAGAAACAATTGGAGTTGTACAAACAGCAACACTCGTAACGGACCATTAAAGACAGGGCAGAGAGAAAAGAAAAGAGATAAATATAGTTATATTATGTCAACTTCAAATTAAATAAAACACGGGAATGTTGATCGTTCGCACTGTTCGCAACTTGGTCGAATAATACAAATCGGGTTCCGAAATCTTATGAGACTAGTATCACGACTTCGGCCGAACTCTGCTGACCAATGGGGCAGGCATTGCTACGGTTAACCAATGATCGCTCGCGGTTTCTTCAGAAGGTGACATTACCATGGTTACGTAATAACAAAAACGTTTAACCAATGATTGATTACGATTTTTCCGGAAGCTGACGTTACTATAGTTACGTTATATATAACATCCGCTTTAGTTCTGGAGCCGTCAATCTAACTTGAGAGCCGGTAATTTGACTGCTAAGCTGCTATGTAGAAATTTTCGTTCATTTTCCTTTCAACGGCTGTCACTTTCAGATATTTTTTCAAAGTTACAATTTCAGCCAGAAACTATAAAGTCTCTATTAAACATTTGTATGGCTACTGACAGATTAAAGGATTATAGGTAGACTGTCAAACGTCTATCTACCATATTTCCACAAAGGTTACATAAGTATTCAACTAACGTCTGCTAAGAGATGTGATGAATTATAATAAAGACAGCAATAGCATTTGTCTCTGTCAATGAAAAAAAATATTTAACATTGCCCGATAACATGGCTATTTGTAAAAATATCTTGACTTGGAAAAATACCTCGCCTATTATGTCAGATAAATCATGAAATCCGATCTGAAGAAACCGTGATTAAATCACTAAACGGTTTTAGACAAATCTATGAAGAACTGTCGTTATCCAGTTTCCACAAGGAACAACGACATCTAGCGTCTAATCATGGCCGATAGCTAATTCTTAATTTTCGTAGACGAAGGAATTTTTATTATGTCAACTAGTTTTCAAATACTGAAATTTTGACGCGACAAAGATTCGATGACATATCATCGGGGACCATCGGAAATGTCGCGATCGTGCCTACTAACGAAAAATACCGAACCCATAATATTACACGACCAAATTGCATCCTTTGCCAAGTGGCTCAACATTCCTATGTAACTGACATGTGACTGTAAGTGTGATTCTCTTTTATGCAATATTTCCAATTTCTGAAGTGTATACCTAGCTGTGTTGCTGTTTGTACCACAAAATAAAAAAAGCCAGGCAACAATGATGCCTGCAAAATCAATTAGGAATACAAATTGTAACTGTAAACAGGCGGATTGGTGGGCGGTAAAATTGTTTTCAAATGAGATGTAGCCTTTTACAAATATTATTTATAATATTTAAATATATAATAGGTTTTGCTATGTAGTTCATCAATTTTCACATGTCATAATATGGATATGACATTTTTGTACAAATATTTTTTGACAGTGTCCCTAGAATTAGAATTATCACTTCTAAATTATAGTAATCCCAAAATATCCTCAACGCCTCTTTCGATTGCCTCTTAACGTATGTAGCCTCTGAAATAGTAATGGGCTAATGGGAAACGAACGCTTACCACTTATATACAACACTGTTCCAACTAAAGTAAAGTAACTTCTCCCATAGCAATATTGGGAATTTACGGCTCATCTGTAGCCATAATTTAAGGAACGTAATAAAATATTCTCAAACATCAGGTACTTATTGTGTTACAAAACAAAAAAAAAAACTGAAGTTTTTCAATGAGGAGACCGAAGACTTGGCAGGGGCAATACTCCAAAATATTCAGAGGTCACATTGAGAGTTCATTGGACTAATCGCCTTAGGACGGACAGAATTGTCGGTTTAGAGGATGAGAAAAGTAATACGATTTACCACGTCGTCAGCGAATTAAGTATCATTGTTTTATTTATTATTTAATCCACAGTACCTGTAAAGTACCTACCCTACCTACTACATACTCCACTTTTGGCAGTCATATAAAAATAGCCATCTTTGCATTGGGCTCTATTCTACCTAACCCGGCCGATTCTGACAAAACTAAATAATTAAAAGAGAAGAAGGAAATAAAAAAATAAATCAGTCTAATTGAGAACCTTTTGAAATTTTGAATTAAGTTAAACGAATAAATAAGGGCCGGTTCAAAATCTGATAAATATTAGCTGTCCATTTCTTTTATATGCATGGCATAAAGTACATGTTCAGATATATTTGATGGCGAATGCACAAAACAATCAAGCACCCAATATTGATATTCAATAAAAGCATAAGCGTCCCGCAGTTTCATTTATACGCATAGTTGAAATTCAATATGACGTAGATAGGAAAGCCGCAAACTATTTACTTTAGACACTTCATTATACAAACATGCTCGTTAAATATTCATTCGCCACTAGCGTTAATATTTAAAGGAAACTGCCCGGACTCAAGCTTGATACATTCATGAATTTTTGGCTCATTCGGAAGACGTTTTACGAGAGCGTTTAAATCCCAACAATACACGAAGACAAGAAGTGCCATTTCTTTGTTAGTACGTAGGTAATTCGAGAGCTTGCGAATTTTTCCTTTTATGATATTTTTAACAGGGTACCAACTCCAACCAACTTTAAATTTTATTTAACTCTAATTTCAAGCTGAAATCCCTCTAAACCTAAGGTATTTTTATGAAAAAGCTTCTAAATAAACAATTAAGGAATCAAGAGGTCTGAGGGCCTACTGCGACCTTCGAAAATCGTATAGTGCATCTGTATTTGTCACTATGACACTCCAAAGAAAGCGTAACATGGTTCCAGTAACAAAGTTTTTTTTTTTTTGTAAAGATTTTCCTATAGGATAGAAGAAACAAACATGGTATGGAAAAAACCCTAAACATTTTAAGCCTCTAAAAATACCCCATAGTCCTCATTTGCCCCCTAATTTTAGAGATTAAATCCCCAAGTGTGCTAACCCTGATATACAATATACCTTTGCCGAGATTCAAACAGACGATTTTAAATTCACAAAGTCTTAGTAACACATGTTCTACCTTTTTTCTTGCCCTAAACTTTTAATATTTAATCAGCTGAGTGTAATTTTTCTACCTCCATTCTTCCACATGTCACCAGATGGTACCACGGCCGTAACCTTCGCGTATGTCCTTAATTGTGTATGGAAATATCTAATCGATATAACCATGCATGAGTTACAATGTGAAAGTTGGTCCGATTGAAAACTTTTTTCGAACTACTTAAAAGTTTTTAATTGCCAAATAGCTTGTAACCGGCATAGATCTACTCGTATTGCTGACATCTTTTTAGGGTTCCATAGTAAATTAGGACCTAACCCTTATTGGATGTGCTCTAAATTTAAACTTTTCCCCTATTTCTTAAACTGTTTCACCTCACATACAAATAAAACTAGGCATTGATCAATACAAACTACCTATATTAAATCGTTTGTACTTCAGTGTTATCGTAAAGGTGGATTTACAGTTTACACCAAACGAGCGAATGCTCATTCTATCCCCACTCTACGAAATTCGTTCGTTACACAAAACGTAATTCGTCAAAATTCGTTGATTTCGTAGAGTGGGGGATAGAAGGAGCATTTACTCGTTTGGTCTAAACCCACCTTAACATTAATTCACCGTCACTTTGCTGCCCCAATCTTACAAGGATCTATGTTGCTACTTATTTGAACATGGTCACATTGACACTGAGTCCAATTTGAACTACTCCAAAAATGTTACACAGAACAGTGTAATATTGAAGCGGCGACTTATGGTTGACCTTGGCAATCGCATCTTTATTTAATTTATAGCTCACCGAATTTTGTGAGTTCTTTACCCCACAAAAAAATTGTCCTTGAGGTCACCCCCATGAGAGTAAAGTTGGCAAACCGTACAGATCAAAGGTCTCGTAAATCGGACGTAAGATTGCCAATTCCCTGGCGTTACGATTATGCCGAAACTAACGACCTAACGACCGACCAACCGAGAATGTAAATCTGTAAAACAAAATACTAAAATCTCGGGATTTTTTTACTTAATGATATTATGGTCATTCTTTTTACGTAATGATTAGAAATCGTTTAAGATTTTACATCTAATAATAATAATCATGGATTGTGAAAGTGGGCCTCAAAAATGATTTCTTCAATACCATTTTAACCATATGATCAAAACCTATTCTTTGTATTTGGCTGAATCAACTTTTTTCTGTCTGTTATTGCCATGGTTACGGTCGCCTGAGTCACGCTAAAACGCATAAAACCAGCGTGACGCAGGCGACCGTAACCATGGCAATAACAGACAGAAAAAAGTTGATTCACCCATTTGACAATCTACAAACATCTATACTACGAAGTCCGTTAGAAAATGTCTTAGGAATGCGAGCGAATTTACAATTTACGGTACGTTGCGTTTTGATGGTAGTAAGAATACATCTGTCACCACCCCAACTCTTCCCGTGGGAGTCGAAAAAGTCGACTAAGGTATGGAATTGAAGTGGTACTGACCATTCGTTTATGGAAAATTGACAATGGGCAGCAGCATCATCACTGTCATCATAGTGGACCCATTACTGCGATCGGCAAACCGTTTTCGCGATTATGTGTCCACGTAATGCGTCCTACGCATAGGTACCTAATAGGAGAGGCTAATGTTCAGCAGTGGGCTGAAAAAGGCTGATGAAGCGATTTTACAGCTGAAGTATTATGGACATGTGATAAAATGACGTTTTTTAAACATTAGTAAGGCCGCTCCTTCATGCGTGGTAGACACACACTTCACGGGTTTTTTACTTAAAAAGCTGTCTTAACTTTACCATACTGAACTTTATTTATTTCGAACGTAATTACAAAGTCGGGAGATATTTAATTATTCACGTCTGAGAAAGGTTGAGAGACAGAATGAGGTGACTCGATAGCGAAATGGGGTCTCATTAAACTTTCAATACTGAAAACTAGTTGTTTCAGTGAAATCAGGTGACCAAGTTAACATAATGGTTTCATATTAATCTAATCAGCCTATTAATGGTATTCTAGTTTAAGTTGAAGACAAGACGAATCTTGTTTTGTGTAACGAACGAATTTCGTAGAGTGGGGGATCGAATGAGCGAATGCTCGTTTGGTCTAAATGCACCCTTCGAGAGGTCTACGTCCAGCAGTGGACTGAGAGAGTCTGATTAAGTGATGTGAAAAAAGAGCAAAAACAGCAACATGCGTTCAAGTTGACGCTACCCAATTTTACGGATTAATAAAAAACTCAAATAGAACCAAACACAACACGCCAATATTATCTTCACTAACACGACCAAATACATCACTAAATGCATCATCATTATCACAGATCACTACATAGCATAAAACAAAGTAGCTTTCTCTGTCCCAATATCCCTGTATCTTTCATCATCAACCTATGATAGTCCACTGCAGGATGTAGGCCTCTCCTATTAATTAGGCGTAGAGACGCATTACGAGGTATATGCCCATTATCGCCACGCTGGGCACGCGGATTGGCGATCGCAGTAATGTGTCCACTATGATGACGCTGCTGCACATCATCAACCTTTTGTCAAATAATGGTCAGTGACACTGACACTTCAATTCCTTAGTCGACTCTTACGACACCCGCAGGAGTAGTTGGGGTGGTAACAAATGTATTCTTACTGCCGTCATCACCCGGCTTAAATCTTTGAAACTACGCAATGGAATTTGATACAGCTTTTTTGATAGATAGAGTGATTCAAGAGGGAGGTTTTTGTACCAGTGTTGTACCCGTGCGAAGCCGGGGCGGATCGCTAGTTTAGCCTCCATAGCCTAGTTGGTAGTGACCCTGCCTACGAAGCTGGAGGCTCCGGGTTCAAATCCCGGCGAGGGCATTATTTGTGTATTTATTTATCACAAATATTTGTTCCTTGGTCATGGCTGTCTAAGTATGTATTTAAGTATCTATATGTATGTATCTATTACACATGTCGTCGCCTGGTACCCACATCACAAGCCTTCATTGAGCTTAACGTGGGACTAGGTCGATTTGTGTATTGTCCCAAGATATTATTTAGTTCTTTATAAGGCCACTTATTTGCTGCCAAGCAAAGGTATTGGCTGTGTTTATTATGTTTCATTTCTTACGTCTTAGACACCATTAGGAACTTCGTTTTATACTACCCAAGACACTTATTAAATTTAAGGTCGGGTTAAGGGTCTCACTTTGCTGGAGTTTGGAGCACATACAATGAAGTTTCGCTCTTAAAGTTATAAAAGTAATCTTATTTCTTTTTTCGCCTTTCTTAATTCAAATATATCATCCTCTGTGATTAGATTTATGTACGTGATCTGTTATTAGACGTGTCGTATTTTTTGCGAGTACATAGCCATCGTAGTCTGTATTTTCCTGTCAACCTTATGTTCTCATCCAGACATTAACACTGTTCATATTTTATAATCTATTTTTTAGAGTCATATGATAGTCCACTGCTGGACGTAAGCCTCTCCTATTAACTATGCGTATAGACGTATTAGGAGGTAAATGCCCATAATCGCCACGCTGGGCAAGCGGATTGGCGATCGCAGATTTTTTGGATTATCAGCCAAGAATCCGGCTACTTTCAAAATTAACACGTTTATTTTCTTCCATAGTACAATTGTATGCAATAAGTCGTGTCGGGTTAAAAGTATAAAAAATAAACCCATACCTATTTATATTGTATGGATAAAAAAATAAAGTTTTACAAAATCGGCAGGTGCTTGTTTGATACTTCTAAAATAGTAGATTTTATGATAAGGGTCTAAAGCTTGCAATCCATATTACCAAGAGGTAAGGGAAAAATGTTCGAGTGACAATATGGCTTTTAGACCAGAGTAATATCTTTCAGTTCGATTGTGAAAAAATAATGATTATAGTTATTCGTAAAAATTTTCATGTACGATTACCACCAAATCATCACCATCTCCTAAACATCGCCAAGCAATAAAATGTCGAGGAACCTCTTGCAACACCAGAAATGTTACAGAAATGTCCCTATCGCCGAAATTTGCCCTACATACCTATTCCATGAAAAGTTTCCCTCTGAAAACAATATGCTTAGCGGAATATTTCCCTAGTTTGGGTCAAGAATCATCAATCATCGGTTTCGCGACTGTTTGACACAGTTTCTCGACCAACTCCGATAACCTAGTTTTTGCCT
This sequence comes from Thaumatotibia leucotreta, assembly GCA_025490895.1. NCBI lineage: Eukaryota > Metazoa > Arthropoda > Insecta > Lepidoptera > Tortricidae > Thaumatotibia > Thaumatotibia leucotreta. Next base: position 13,806 of record JALPQI010015978.1, on the reverse strand, counting down.
AAGCAAACAGCAGTCCAATACTCCCAATCGTGGACACTGATTCATGGCCCGGAATTACGAATCTGAATTCAGTACGGAGAGGAACTGGGTTACTAGTTGAGAAAGTGGAGTTAATTGGAGAATTGAATGTTTGACGTCAATTGTCTTAATTATCTTAGATTTGTAGCCAATGTTTGGTAAAAGAATACTAAAAGGTGCATTCAGACCAAACGAGCATTCGCTATTCTATCCCCCTACTCTGCGAAATTCGATCGTTACACAAAATGTGATTCGTTGATTTCGTAGAGCGGGGGATAGAATAGCGAATGCTCGTTTGGTCTGAATGCACCTTAAGAATTCACTTTCTTGATAAAATCTGTAGTAGTTACAAACATCCCTGTATAGAGCAAATCGTCGGCTGACAAGCAAAACTCACTATAAAAACTGTCACTACTCTTAGCGACCTCTTATGTCAGTATTGAATCGGAACTGAGATACGAGCTTTATTTCAAGTAGGTATTTGTTATTTAGTGAGTTTTGATTGTCAACCGACGAAATATTTATAGCGATCCCTGGACGATTCCTTTTTCCCGGCTCGATTTTTTAAATGAAGTTTTTCAATTCCCTAAATTAACCTTACCCTATTTTCATATTTTAAAACGCCACATCAGACTAATCAGAAACAGGCTCCTGTTTAACCACGGTGACAAGTCGGACAATTGTAAATTTACTGTTCTTCAAATTGCAGGTATCCATAAGCTACGATCACCACTTATCATCAGACGGGCCGTGTCGTTGTTTGCCATCATCATCAAATATATTGGAAGAACTTTAAGAAATCAATAATAAATACAGTCTTTTAAGCGTAGCTAAATTACAATTGTTACAAAAAACACGACAATTGTAGCAAAATTCCGACAGAAGTTGAACCTTATGTCGAGAATTTACGAAAATTGTTCCAAGCCTTACTAAAAATAAAAATAAGTTACGTTGTAAGTAATAATTTTATGTTGGTGGCAAACAAACACATGGACCGTCCGATAGTAAAATGTAGTGTACGGACGACCGACGTAGCTTGTGTCAGTAACAGTGATATTTTACAATTGTTACACTGGTCATTGTGGTGAAATCGGGGCCAGATGGAAGTAACACTTTTTTAAGGTTACACTTCTATAGGGGCTTGCTTCAAAAGACTGCTACCTATTTATATCCTTTGTCGCGATGCCAATTTTTGGGCACCAAATTGTACGAATCAGATGCTTATAATTCATATTTGCATACATTTCTTGATTTCTACGTTTCCTTCCTTCATTTTGATGTAGGGTGTGTCTATGTATAATCCAAATAGAGGTGATCAGATCACTACGTGATATTACACGTTATCATTGCTCCTTGCTTTTGAATCCCATAATGCTTCAGAATCTTTCAAGGTTTCCCAATTCCTTGATGATCTTAAGGTACTAACCTGGTTTAGACTGCCGCTGTGGTTCCGTCGTGGTCCTCGGCGATAAGGGTTCTGTGTTCCTGGACACTATGCGCCGGAGTTCCCTGTTATGTGCTGGGTCGTTTGCGTTCCAGGGTTGGAGGTCTTTGATGCCGTCAGCCTCTACGCCTTTCATGAATATCTCGATCAGCTCCTTGCCTGTTGACAAGGTGTTTTAGAATTATATTGATAGCAGTGGCGTGCACTCCATATAGGCAAATAGGCACTGCCTACCCTAGCAGAACAGCATCTACATATACTTTTTCGTCTTCATTATAATAATTTGTCATGTTTTCTGAAAGAAATCCACATAAATATTTATATTAACGGAGCTCGCGGCGATTTAAATTTGCGCGCGCGCTAGCTAGCCAAGCGCGCGGCTGCCCTAGCCCCATCAGAGGTAAGGCAACGGGGATCAGAGCCTACAAAAACACACACACTCACACAGTGCGTTTGTGTAGACATGTCCGTGAACTATATACATATTCTTGCCCAGTGCACACGAAGATAGAAAATATACGCACACAATCAAAATAATAGGCTGCGCCTAGGCACCATACGTGCGAGAAGGACGGCCAATGTCGGTCTCTCTCTGACTTACCGAGCCTCGAGATGGAATACGACTAATTTTAAGAACTCTCCTATGTTGCGATTTTTACTTGAAGTGAGAGGCATTACATTCTGTCAGGTTTATTTGTTTACAAACAGTCGGTTTTGATTTTTGCAATACAGGTTTGAGGTTAATCAATAGAAAATCTATCAAAACAAAACTCATTCATTGTTATATTGATACAATTCGGTTCTGAGCGATTTTTTTTACGTTTATTTTCATGTAAGTGTTGTGACTTGTGACTGTGCGTGACGGAATTATGCTATGAGAATAAATTGTGAATATCTAGTTAGTTGATGGTGACTGCTGCTGTATGTCTAGCGTGTCTACGAAGTTGATTTTCGGCGGATTTAGCAAGTTAACAATAAAACGAAAGAAGTTAGTACAGGTACGTGTAATTATTTCAAAAGTCGATGTATTCTGTACTCGGAAATTGTACTTATAGCATTAATGAACATTGTATTTTAGCTATTTCACTCGTTAGGTATTGCACTTATATTTCGAATTCACCGATGATTAATGCTACGCATATTTAAAAACCTTTCACTCTTCTTTAGAAAACATGAGCGATTTGAAAAGCATTAGAACGTTAACAAAAGTCGGCGGTCGAGATATAAGACTTAGTTATTGTCGCAAGCGATACCTAGACTCTTTTACTTTACTAAAGTCTATCCACTTGTGAGTTTGCAATGCGATGGTCAATATTGTTTGTTGCTCAGATAAAAAAAAATTGCCTACCCTAACTAAAAACCCTGTGCACGCCACTGATTGATAGTCATAGTCATAGACCGCCACTATCTACTTGAATATGAGTATCCTAACATTTCTGATCATTACTAGGATATTTTATACTTACTCCTGTAGTATTTTTTTGCGACAAATAATGATCAAGTACAATGCATTCATCGATTAGATTACAATCTTAAGATAAAACTCAGATGCGTTGGGGTAAGATGAAACAGTTAGTTGAACGGGTAAAGACAAAATGCTACCTTTTCCTTCTCTCAGCAGAACGAGGACTTTCTATCTTTCCTCAATCAGAAAAGTGTTTCATCTACCCCAACACACCTTAGGGTAAATCGGAATGTAATTTCCTCTCAAATCATCACATCACATTACACCATCACAAATATATGGCCCAAATGTACACGCCCAATCACGATAGCGACCTTATGATTTCAACGAAATTGAAGACCGTCCCAATTGCAATGTGTCAATGTACTTGAACAATTCAATCGTGATCAGAATCACGAACAATTTATCTCAAATTTACATCATTCGATACAAGTTGCTCGTTGACATTTTCCTGTTTCTTTCTAAAAAGTGGTAATTAACTCTCTACCAAGAGATGTGTCCACTTTTTTGTTTTCGGCTGTATGTTTGGACGTAGATCAACTTTCTTAAGGCTTCTGTCATACAGCGCAGGATGCACCGACCCGTCTGTCAGTATTAAACCTTTCGCAAAAATCTATTGTATAGGAAGAAAGTATCATAGTAATGTTCAGCGGTCCGTCCAGATTGTTGCAACCGGCCATAATTTGTAGGCCTACCGTTCCAACCAAACCAAACTCCGAAATAAGCAAATTTCACGCAATACGAAATATGCCATTAAGTCCTCTTAAATGTAATATTTTCTTCGGTTACCGCGAGGATTACTCATGAAATAAAACTATGAAAACGGATAAACTCGCGTATATTAACTAATTTTAACTTCATTCCGACGTTTCGAACACTTTACAGGGTTCGTGGTCTGCGGATGACTGACAATAGAGGAAATTTGAATAGAAAACAACCAGAGGAATAGGCAAACAACCTGAAGATCCCTCGAGCCGATCAGAAGACTCGTATGAAGATTCCCACTGTTGAGCGCAGGCCAGCCGTTCTGCCTTTTGTTGGAGGGGTTACAGACAGGATCAGCCGCATCTTAAAACGTGCTTCTATTAAAACCTATTTTATGCCAATGAAGAAGATGTCGCAGTTTCTGAGGCCTGTTAAGTATAGCACGCCCTTACTGAATGCAGGAGTGTATAAGCTGGACTGTGAATGTGGGCTTTCATATGTTGGGCAGACAAAGAGGAATATCACTACTAGGGTGAAGGAACACATAGCCGATGTCAAGCACCGTCGACAACAGTCTGCGGTTTGGGAGCATGTCAGTGATGGACCGAATCATTCTATTAAGTTTGACAAGCCTTTGGTTCTCGTTAAGGAGAAGAGAAACATGCCTAGAATGTTGCGTGAGGCTATTGAGATAATGAAATATCCAAACTTTAATAGAATGGAAAGAAGCTTGTCTCTACCACCAGCTTGGGATCCAGTTGTTCATCTGATAAAGGAACAGTCTAGACATAAACCGTGAGGCTGATGTATTTGGCGGTGGTGACCATTCCCCCCCTTTTTAGTACTGGCAACATTTTTTCAAAATTATTTTAAATTTCCTTATTAATCAAAATTGTATGTTTTGGTTTAATGCATGATGATCTTAAGATGTACTACAAATGTTTTTTGAAAAGAGTTGTCCCGCTGAGTTTCTTGCCGGTCCCAATTTTGGGATACCTTCCTAACAATACAATCATACAAAGGAAGGAAATACTTCTCAGGCAGTGGCGTAGGGATAGAACCGGCGTAGATTATTTATTTTGTCTCTTGTCTTCATTCTGAAAATATTTGTAATGAATAACTAGCTTAATTTGCAAATTTTGTATGTACATCCACCCTTAAAATTTATTGTCTGTGGTTTAGTAATTTTTCTTTGGTGGGTAGTTTTGTACTTATCTTTCTTATTTTGATGGAGGTAGATCTATCAAATTTCCTCTATTGTCAGTCATCCGCAGACCACGAACCCTGTAAAGTGTTCGAAACGTCGGAATGAAGTTAAAATTAGTTAATATACGCGAGTTTATCCGTTTTCATAGTTTTATTTCCTCTTAAATGTATTTTTTTCTTTTTGTGATAAACTAATAAATAAATAAAATAAAATTTCAAGGATTTGTCTCCGTCACCCCAACGAAAGCGTCATTAGAGAGACACAGACAGATGCCAGAAGTTCGCGGCAGGCCTACTATTTCTACTATTGGGTTTATGATAGTTCAGAAATGTGTAACACATTTCTGAACTATCATATTGTCATTTTGACATTTACTTGCAGCGTTTTGGCGTGTTAGGCGCTCTAAATATAATTACTATAGCGATACCAAAACGATGCAAGTGATACTTGCAGCGTTCTGCTGGAACGTAAGACTGTCATGACTATAGTTGCAATGTTTTGGCGTGCTAAAGCCGTAGTTACAGCGTTTTGTCAGTTTTGTACAGCCTTAATTAAAAGAGATATCAAAATTTTGAAAACAAGGTATGATAGAAAAACTTGAAAGAAATCATTTGATTCAAAAACACTTAAAACGCTGTAACTCGAGTTGCAGCGTTTTACCATTGGACGGCAGGTAACAGTTACCTTTGGTGATGTTCGCGGAGTACTGCTTGATGGCGATCTTTTCGACAGTACTCTCGAGGCCGAAGAAGTTGGTCACGTCCAGGTGGGCGCTTTGCTCGAAACACGTCCAGTTTGGGTTCTCTGGGTGTACCTGTGAAAGAAAAAAATGGTTATAAATAAAATAAATAAATATCTTGGGACACAAATCGACCTAGTCCCACGGTAAGCTTAATTAAGGCTTGTGATGTGGGTACTAAGCGACGCGCTATATAGGTATGATAAATAGATATAATTTATATAGATACTTAACTTAGATAGGATAGCCACGACTAAGGAACAAATATTTGATAACTGATAAATAAATACCGGGATTCGAACCCGGAACTTCCAGCATCGTAGGCTGGGTACAAGAGGGTGCACCGGTGTGAAGTTAGCGGCCAAAGTTAGCAGCCGAAGATAACCCGGCCAAATTAAGGAGTCGAGAATTTTTCAGTGAGAAAATGCTCAAAAAGTCTGCCCAAATGCAACGTTTCCTTGAAATAGTGAACAAAACATGCCAAATATCAAAATTTACTAATTGAAATAAAAAATTAGACCTGGCCGCTAACTTTTCCATTTAGCAGCCGACCGTATTATCTCCTACTAAAACGGCAAGCAAGGGAATTTTACAACATGATTCGAGTAGACAGAGACAGTAGCTTCAAAATGTAGTAGAAGCGAAAGTGATACCCGATCTATAACTTAGCGAAAAGGGTAGACCAAGGAAGGACTCTGAAAATTTTGAAGGTTCGTACGAATTTCAATCAATATTAATATGACGGACGGCAAGCAAGAGATTTTTAAGGACAGACTCGTTTAAACACATCCAAAAGCAGTCCAACGGTGCAGATTTCAAAGTGATACCCGATGTTTTTGATGGAAAACTATCCAGTTGTATTTTAAATGTTTGGTATTTTTAAGCGTCGCGCTGAAGGTTGACTTTCTCTAAATAGAACGGCAAGCAAGGAGGTTTTGAAACATGCACCGTATAGATAGAGAGAGTAGCTTAAAGGTAGATGAGAAGTTAAAGTGATACCCGATCGATAACTTAGTGAAAAGGGTAGACCAAGTCAAAATCTTCGCGATTTTGGAGTTACGTGCGAATTTTGCACTATTTGATTATGACGGACGGCAAGCAAGAGATTTTCAAAGGCAAATACGCTTAGACACGTCCAAAAGCATCATAAAAAGCTAAATTTCAAAGTGATACCCAATCTTTTTGATGGCAAAAAATACGAATGAATATAAAAATGCCCTATGTTTACTCTTAAGTGTATCACTGATTGCTAATTATCTCTACATAGGACGGCAAGCAAGGAGATTTTGAAACGTGCCACATGTAGACAGATAGACTAGGTTATTGTTATTTAAGAAATGAAGTTGATACCCGAACGCTGACTTAGAGAAAACGGGCAGAGAGTAGCGGAAATCGAGGTAGAAGTGAATTGAACACAAATTAAAAGTTAGCAGCCGACCGTATTATCTCCTACTAAAACGGCAAGCAAGGGGATTTCACAACATGATTCGAGTAGACAGATATAGTAGCTTCAAAATGTAGTAGAAGCGAAAGTGACACCCGATCTATAACTTAGCGAAAAGGGTAGACCAAGGAAGGACTCTGAAAATTTTGAAGGTTCGTACGAATTTCAACCAATATTAATATGACGGACGGCAAGCAAGAGATTTTTAAGGACAGACTCGTTTAAACACATTCAAAAGAAGTCCAACGGTGCAGATTTCAAAGTGATACCCGATATTTTTGATGGAAAACTATCCAGTTGTATTTTAAATGTTTGGTATTTTTAAGCGTCGCGCTGAAGGTTGACTTTCTCTAAATAGAACGGCAAGCAAGGAGGTTTTGAAACATGCACCGTATAGATAGAGAGAGTAGCTTAAAGGTAGGTGAGAAGTTAAAGTGATACCCGATCGATAACTTAGTGAAAAGGGTAGACCAAGGCAAAATCTTCGCGATTTTAGAGTTACGTGCGAATTTCGCACAATTTGATTATGACGGACGGCAAACAAGAGATTTTCAAAGGCAAATACGCTTAGACACGTCCAAAAGCATCACAAAAAGCTAAATTTCAAAGTGATACCCAATCTTTTTCATGGCAAAAAATACGAATGAATATAAAAATGCCCTATGTTTATTCTTAAGTGTATCACTGATTGCTAATTATCTCTACATAGGACGGCAAGCAAGGAGATTTTGAAACGTGCCACATGTAGACAGATAGATAAGTTTATTGTTATTTAAGAAATGAAGTTGATACCCGAACGTTGACTTAGAGAAAACGGGCAGAGAGTAGCGAAAATCGAGGTAGGAGTGAATTTAACACAAATTAAAAGTTAGCAGCCGACCGTATTATCTCCTACTAAAACGGCAAGCAAGGGAATTTTACAACATGGTTCGAGTAGATAGATATAGTAGCTTCAAAATGTAGTAGAAGCGAAAGTGATACCCGATCTATAACTTAGCGAAAAGGGTAGACCAAGAAAGGACTCTGAAAATTTTGAAGGTTCGTACGAATTTCAACCAATATTAATATGACGGACGGCAAGCAAGAGATTTTTAAGGACAGACTCGTTTAAACACATCCAAAAGCAGTCCAACGGTGCAGATTTCAAAGTGATACCCGATATTTTTGATGGAAAACTATCCAGTTGTATTTTAAATGTTTGGTATTTTTAAGCGCCTCGCTGAAGGTTGACTTTCTCTAAATAGAACGGCAAGCAAGGAGGTTTTGAAACATGCACCGTATAGATAGAGAGAGTAGCTTAAAGGTGGGTGAGAAGTTAAAGTGATACCCGATCGATAACTTAGTGAAAAGGGTAGACCAAGGCAAAATCTTCGCGATTTTGAAGTTACGTGCGAATTTCGCACAATTTGATTATGACGGACAGCAAGCAAGAGATTTTCAAAGGCAAATACGCTTAGACACGTCCAAAAACATCATAAAAAGCTAAATTTTAAAGTGATACCCAATCTTTTTGATGGCAAAAAATACGAATGAACATAAAAATGCCCTATGTTTATTCTTAAGTGTATCACTGATTGCTAATTATCTCTACATAGGACGGCAAGCAAGGAGATTTTGAAACAAGCCACATGTAGACAGATATACTAGGTTATTGTTATTTAAGAAATGAAGTTGATACCCGAACTTTGACTTAGAGAAAACGGGCAGAGAGTAGCGAAAATCGAGGTAGAAGTGAATTGAACACAAATTAAAAGTTAGCAGCCGACCGTATTATCTCCTACTAAAACGGCAAGCAAGGGAATTTCATAACATGATTCGAGTAGACAGATATAGTAGCTTCAAAATGTAGAACAAGCGAAAGTGATACCCGATCTATAACTTAGCGAAAAGGGTAGACCAAGGAAGGACTCTGAAAATTTTGAAGGTTCGTACGAATTTCAACCAATATTAATATGACGGACGGCAAGCAAGAGATTTTTAAGGACTGACTCGTTTTGAACACATCCAAAAGCAGTCCAACGGTGCAGATTTCAAAGTGATACCCGATCTTTTTGATGGAAAACTATCCAGTTGTAATTTAAATGTTTGGTATTTTTAAGCGTCGCGCTGAAGGTTGACTTTCTCTAAATAGAACGGCAAGCAAGGAGGTTTTGAAACATGCACCGTATACATAGAGAGAGTAGCTTAAAAGTAGGTGAGAAGTTAAAGTGATACCCAATCGATAACTTAGTGAAAAGGGTAGACCAAGGCAAAATCTTCGCGATTTTAGAGTTACGTGCGAATTTCGCACAATTTGATTATGACGGACGGCAAACAAGAGATTTTCAAAAGCAAATACGCTTAGACACGTCCAAAAGCATCATAAAAAGCTAAATTTCAAAGTGATACCCAATCTTTTTGATGGCAAAAAATACGAATGAATATTAAAATGCCCTATGTTTATTCTTAAGTGTATCACTGATTGCTAATTATCTCTACATAGGACGGCAAGCAAGGAGATTTTGAAACGTGCCACATGTAGACAGATAGACTAGGTTATTGCTATTTAAGAAATGAAGTTGATACCCGAACGTTGACTTAGAGAAAACGGGCAGAGAGTAGCGAAAATCGAGGTAGGAGTGAATTGAACACAAATTAAAAGTTAGCAGCCGACCGTATTATCTCCTACTAAAACGGCAAGCAAGGGAATTTTACAACATGGTTCGAGTAGATAGATATAGTAGCTTCAAAATGTATTACAAGCGAAAGTGATACCCGATCTATAACTTAGCGAAAAGGGTAGACCTAGGAAGGACTCTGAAAATTTTGAAGGTTCGTACGAATTTCAACCAATATTAATATGACGGACGGCAAGCAAGAGATTTTTAAGGACAGACTCGTTTAAACACATCCAAAAGCAGTCCAACGGTGCAGATTTCAAAGTGATACCCGATCTTTTTGATGGAAAACTATCCAGTTGTATTTTAAATGTTTGGTATTTTTAAGCGTCGCGCTGAAGGTTGACTTTCTCTAAATAGAACGGCAAGCAAGGAGGTTTTGAAACATGCACCGTATACATAGAGAGAGTAGCTTAAAAGTAGGTGAGAAGTTAAAGTGATACCCGATCGATAACTTAGTGAAAAGGGTAGACCAAGGCAAAATCTTCGCGATTTTAGAGTTACGTGCGAATTTCGCACAATTTGATTATGACGGACGGCAAGCAAGAGATTTTCAAAGGCAAATACGCTTAGACACGTCTAAATGCATCATAAAAAGCTAAATTTCAAAGTGATACCCAATCTTTTTGATGGCAAAAAATACGAATGAATATAAAAATGCCCTATGTTTATTCTTAAGTGTATCACTGATTGCTAATTATCTCTACATAGGACGGCAAGCAAGGAGATTTTGAAACGTGCCACATGTAGACAAATAGACTAGGTTATTGTTATTTAAGAAATGAAGTTGATACCCGAACGTTGACTTAGAGAAAACGGGCAGAGAGTAGCGAAAATCGAGGTAGGAGTGAATTGAACACAAATTGAAAGTTAGCAGCCGACCGTATTATCTCCTACTAAAACGGCAAGCAAGGGAATTTCACAACATGATTCAAGTAGACAGATATAGTAGCTTCAAAATGTAGAACAAGCGAAAGTGATACCCGATCTATAACTTAGCGAAAAGGGTAGACCAAGGAAGGACTCTGAAAATTTTGAAGGTTTGTACGAATTTCAACCAATATTAATATGACGGGCGGCAAGCAAGAGATTTTTAAGGACAGACTCGTTTAAACACATCCAAAAGCAGTCCAACGGTGCAGATTTCAAAGTGATACCCGATCTTTTTGATGGAAAACTATCCAGTTGTATTTTAAATGTTTGGTATTTTTAAGCGTCGCGCTGAAGGTTGACTTTCTCTAAATAGAACGGCAAGCAAGGAGGTTTTGAAACATGCACCGTATACATAGAGAGAGTAGCTTAAAGGTAGGTGAGAAGTTAAAGTGATACCCGATCGATAACTTAGTGAAAAGGGTAGACCAAGGCAAAATCTTCGCGATTTTAGAGTTACGTGCGAATTTTGCACAATTTGATTATGACGGACGGCAAGCAAGAGATTTTCAAAGGCAAATACGCTTAGACACGTCCAAAAGCATCACAAAAAGCTAAATTTAAAAGTGATACCCAATCTTTTTGATGGCAAAAAATACGAATGAATATAAAAATGCCCTATGTTTATTCTTAAGTGTATCACTGATTGCTAATTATCTCTACATAGGACGGCGAGCAAGGAGATTTTGAAACATGCCACATGTAGACAGATTTACTAGGTTATTGTTATTTAAGAAATGAAGTTGATACCCGAACGTTGACTTAGAGAAAACAGGCAGAGAGTAGCGAAAATCGAGGTAGGAGTGAATTGAACACAAATTAAAAGTTAGCAGCCGATCGTATTATCTCCTACTAAAACGGCAAGCAAGGGAATTTCACAACATGATTCGAGTAGATAGATATAGTAGCTTCAAAATGTAGTAGAAGCGAAAGTGATACCCGATCTATAACTTAGCGAAAAGGGTAGACCAAGAAAGGACTCTGAAAATTTTGAAGGTTCGTACGAATTTCAACCAATATTAATATGACGGACGGCAAGCAAGAGATTTTTAAGGACAGACTCGTTTAAACACATCCAAAAGCAGTCCAACGGTGCAGATTTCAAAGTGATACCCGATATTTTTGATGGAAAACTATCCAGTTGTATTTTAAATGTTTGGTATTTTTAAGCGTCGCGCTGAAGGTTGACTTTCTCTTAATAGAACGGCAAGCAAGGAGGTTTTGAAACATGCACCGTATACATAGAGAGAGTAGCTTAAAGGTAGGTGAGAAGTTAAAGTGATACCCGATCGATAACTTAGTGAAAAGGGTAGACCAAGGCAAAATCTTCGCGATTTTGGAGTTATATGCGAATTTCGCACTATTTGATTATGAGTATTATGACGGACGGCAAGCAAGACATTTTCAAAGGCAAATACGCTTAGACACGTCCAAAATCATCTTAAAAAGCTAAATTTCAAAGTGATACCCAATCTTTTTGATGGCAAAAAATACCAATGAATACAAAAATGCCCTATGTTTATTCTTAAGTGTATCACTGATTGCTAATTATCTCTACATAGGACAAAGTCAAAGTCAAATAATTCTTTGTTCAAATTGGAATAGCAACAAACTCTTTTGAATTGTCTAGGTATTGAAACTACTTCCGGTTCGAACCCTACACCGCTGACCCAAGAAGAACCGGTAAAAAACTTGGCGGGAATTATTTTTTCAATCAATCATGGACATCATGGTACATCTTACAACTAACATGCATTAAAAAAAACATAAAATTGATTTTAAATAAATTGAAATAGAGTAATATTTTCTTCGGTTACCGCGAGGATTACTCATGAAATAAAACTATGAAAACGGATAAACTCGCGTATATTAACTAATTTTAACTTCATTCCGACGTTTCGAACACTTTACAGGGTTCGTGGTCTGCGGATGACTGACAATGGATGGATGGATGAATGTTAAGTATAGCACGCCCTTACTGAATGCAGGAGTGTATAAGCTGGACTGTGAATGTGGGCTTTCATATGTTGGGCAGACAAAGAGGAATATCACTACTAGGGTGAAGGAACACATAGCCGATGTCAAGCACCGTCGACAACAGTCTGCGGTTTGGGAGCATGTCAGTGATGGACCGAATCATTCTATTAAGTTTGACAAGCCTTTGGTTCTCGTTAAGGAGAAGAGAAACATGCCTAGAATGTTGCGTGAGGCTATTGAGATAATGAAATATCCAAACTTTAATAGAATGGAAAGAAGCTTGTCTCTACCACCAGCTTGGGATCCAGTTGTTCATCTGATAAAGGAACAGTCTAGACATAAACCGTGAGGCTGATGTATTTGGCGGTGGTGACCATTCCCCCCCTTTTTAGTACTGGCAACATTTTTTCAAAATTATTTTAAATTTCCTTATTAATCAAAATTGTATGTTTTGGTTTAATGCATGATGATCTTAAGATGTACTACAAATGTTTTTTGAAAAGAGTTGTCCCGCTGAGTTTCTTGCCGGTCCCAATTTTGGGATACCTTCCTAACAATACAATCATACAAAGGAAGGAAATACTTCTCAGGCAGTGGCGTAGGGATAGAACCGGCGTAGATTATTTATTTTATCTCTTGTCTTCATTCTGAAAATATTTGTAATGAATAACTAGCTTAATTTGCAAATTTTGTATGTACATCCACCCTTAAAATTTATTGTCTGTGGTTTAGTAATTTTTCTTTGGTGGGTAGTTTTGTACTTATCTTTCTTATTTTGATGGAGGTAGATCTATCAAATTTCCTCCATTGTCAGTCATCCGCAGACCACGAACCCTGTAAAGTGTTCGAAACGTCGGAATGAAGTTAAAATTAGTTAATATACGCGAGTTTATCCGTTTTCATAGTTTTATTTCATGAAATAGAGTAATAATAACAAGAGATGTAAAGTCTCTAAAAAGTCAGTACATTTATAAGTAATAATTTATAGAGAAGTAAAGGTTTCTCTCCGAATAGGTTTATAATAATAACATTAAATAATGCACGTTTGGAGATGTATAAGGTCTCCAAGCGTAAATTATCGTAATTGAATGTCATGACTTTAACAAACTAATAATTAAATACTAAATTACTCCCACGGTGTTTTATCATTCATGTAGTCTTGTGTACTATAATAAGCTTTAGATATAAGTTTACGCTTTACAAAATTCTTAAATTTATTG
>JALPQI010015977.1:0-31500 GCA_025490895.1 Thaumatotibia leucotreta | reverse complement strand
GAAAGAGAAATATGTCAATATAATTAAAGTTTATTTTCAAGTTACTATAGGAGACCCGCCGGGAGAATCCAAAAAACCGATCACTGGTCATCATACTGGACACATTACTCTGCGATCGCCAATCCACGTGGTGATTATGGGCGTTTATAATAGGACAGGACATATATTCCATTTTTTATCAGTGTAACTTACGCTTTGTTCTTATATATAGCGCAGTTCAACAGCACCCTGTTCTTATAGACGCTGGTGTAGAGGAAGGGCCCGTAGCACTTGTTAGTACGCTCCTTCACGAGGCAGGCAGAAATGATGCCGATCACCAGCGGGGTTCGACCGTCGTCAGCTATCAGGGGCCCGCCGTGGTCGTTCTAAATTTGAATTTTGATTGTTATTGGTAGCAGTCGACTACGAAAATATCCATTCATATTTCACTCCATTGAGCTGAGTGGAAAGACCATAGCACCGAAGGTTGTTAGTGGAAGTGTTGTTGATGATATAGAAAACATGGTTTGTGACACTTCTTTGTACGCTTTTTGATGTGATAGACGTTAGTTTAAATATCTGGCGTTTCAATTTTACCACAACGACATAGTTAAATATGAAGATACGCATCGGAAGTGCATTAAGAATTAGGAATTAATATTATTGAGCAGATTAGAGAAAATATGACTCCCATTGCTAGACTAAGCCCACCAATTCATCCACTGATTCCCATCAAGCTGTGGCCCTACCGCGAACCTCGAAATCCTCAAATTTCGGGGATTTTTCTCCATCACTCTAGACATTTGAGTCCCTTCGTTGTTCGCGGTAGTAGGCCTGATATAAAGTTGAATAATATTGAGCTGGTCCGATTTATCAGGATACTCTTCAAACTTTTACCTCACAGAAACCGCCGCTGCTATAGAACCTTCTAGAACTGTTATGGAAGGGGCTATGAAGCACCAGTGACTCGGGATTAATAACTCTTCGTATCTTCCTCCCCTCACTAGATTCTCCGGAGTACATAATGTCTGTGCAGTCCACGTACTTCTCCTAAAATCAAAGCACTTGGTCAGTATTTTTTCGATATGAACAGAACAAACTCCACTTCGTATCTAAACCAACATTAAAAAAAAAAACTACTTGTTCAAGAAGATTTGACATGAGCAGAACTGAACATGTAAATCACTCCTTTTTTTCTACCTTTTCGAAAACGAGGTCAGTGGGTCCAAAATATGAAAACTAAAAAAAAAAACAACTTTTCCATTGTTGTTTCAAAGAAATGGGCTGACCAAAATGTATGGAAGCTTAGTTTTTTTCTTGAGTTTTCATATTTGGCCTCATAGTAAAAGTTGTTAAAATCATTAATAGATTCATGTTTAATTATCTTGTATTACCATTTTCATCATCATCATATAGAATATCGCTAAAATTACTCTGAAATATCAAAATTACATAGTTGCCAATTTCTAAGAATGAACTTTTGACAGTTATAGATTATTATTTATTAATACGAAGATAAGACTCACTATTTTTCCTATAGCCTTATCGTCATATAAATAATGCCAATTTCTAAGAATGAACTTTTGACAGTTATAGATTATTATTTATTAATACGAGGATAAGACTCACTATTTTTCCGATAGTCTTAACGTCATATAAATAAGGCTCATTTCTAAACTGTCAAATGTTAATTCTTAGAAATCGGCAACTATAGACCAATGTCGTGGTCAGGCCTATAAGACAGGACTAACCTCGCAGACCTCACTGAGGTCAGGAATGAGGTCCTTAGTACAGATCATGTAGTTGTCAATAATGTTGGCGTATCGGGAGCCCCAGCGGCGCTTGCATTTCTTCTTGCTGATGATGACCACTTGAGTCTCCCGTAGAACATTCACGTCTTCATTCAACTCTCTTCTGTTTGAGTTCACCCACTAAAAAAATAAAAAAAAAACAACTGCAATCGATTCCTATAATATCCCACCATTAGACCCCGACTTGATGCCAACGGGAGCATTTTGGTTTGTTTTGAAGTCGGTTAAAATAATATTATCGTAATCGATTGGTGTGATATTGAGTTATTCTGCCATTTGTCGTGCAGATGCCTTAATGCAAATTTAAGACTTATGATTTTTTCATGGATGCCATTGTCAAAACTGGATCAAATTCATGGGACCAATCGGTAAGCATCAGCAGAAAAAAGAGTCATCAAAATTGGTCGACCCGGTCTGTAATGTTAGTATGAAATTCCATTACCATCCTCTTCTGTACAAGCCCTAAATGATGTGCTTTTACACGGGAGTGCTCTGGCAACACTGGTTCAAAAACACTTGAAAAATACTGAAAACGTTAAATACAACATAAATCATAGTATAGGGACGGTTGAGTTTTGGTTACAGGACCCTAAAATACTCAAGCTATAGCTAAGAATACTTGCGAGCTTATTTTTAGGTATGTAATGAGAACATTTCATTGAATGTTTGAGAAAAGATCCTTACGTCGTCGTATTTCAAGGTGCTTCCCCAGCCTGCAATGACGCCCCCGTTGCCCGGGTTCTCGTACGTAGAGCTCTGTGGGACACAAAAATTACATAGGCTAACATTAAACATAGGTCTCAAACTACGAACAAATAAAATATGGAAGCCGCACGCCATACTAAATTGCCTTTCAAAAACGGTCCTGAATTTTGCTTGACAAATGTAACCCCCTCTTCAATGCATCACGGTAATGAATTTCATTAACAATCTATCAAAACTTAAACCGCCTTTTAAAAATAGTTGAGGTTAGTTCATCAAAGTTTTGATTGGGTATATTCTATAAACGTTTGTCAACGATGTTGCGCCGAAATATGCGCGATGTTATAAAAAGCGCTACTGCCCATCTTAGCATCATTGATTTTGGGGGCATTTTTGAGCTGGCGTTAGACGTCCATGTTATATATGGTCGCAGGTCCCAAAGAACAAACAAATTATGTCCCATTGGCGAAAGAAGAAGAAACACGCAGCAACATGTTATGTTAGCCATAGTATAGGACAAACCTATTCAATCAAGTAAATGGCTATAATTTCGCCTCAAAAAATTGACATTCAAACTGTAAATTACAAATTATTATTGACCCACATCCCACATTTGACCGAATTTTCATAATTTAAATTTAGCCCACCTAACGAAGACCAAAAGTTGCCTATCGGGGGAAATAACTCGTGTATAAGCGAATTTTGGTATAGTTGTAGGAAATGGTGTTTTAAACCACGTACTAAAAGTACTGGTGGTTAGGGGTGGAGCTAAAGGGGGGAGAGGGGTGCAAAGGTCCTTATTTTTAATTTTTCGTAAATAACTCGTAAACCGTGGCTTGTAGCAAAAAACGTTCTAGTACATAAGTAATCTACACAAAATTCTCTACAAAAAAGATGTGTGCATGTCTCCTCTGGGATCAATGTGTCATGAGATACGAAAGCAAGAAGATGGACACTATAGAAATAAACACATTTGTTTAAGTAGGTATGACACATACAGAATGCTCGCGAGCATTCCAAAAGATTTTAATGCTCAATTCCTGACCATATTTAGAGTCTTTAATGTTAAATAAAACTTCCTGGGTTCGGCTTAGTTTCAGAGATAATCAACCTTTTTTTCGAAATAAGTTTTTCGACGTAACTCGTCATAAAACTTCTTTTTGATTACAATGCTACCACAATGTGTTTTAATATTACCACACCTTTTGCCTGGCAATCAAAAAATGAGAATAAACTTGACGAAATAACCTGTCCCTAAAAAAAATATTAAAATAAATAATTTTAACAAATTGTTGTTGTAATAAAAAGGACTGGAAATGTTAAAATAAATGCAAAAAATGTAAAAAAACTAAAAAAAAAAAATTCTTGGTGGTATTTGACATTAGGTCTCATAATATTTTTTGTTTGTTTTGATGTCTAGAATGAATAGTTAAAATATTTTGACGATGATTTTGAGAATATTTTATGAAATAAAACTATGAAAACGGATAAACTCGCGTATATAAACTAATTTTAACTTCATTCCGACGTTTCGAACACTTTACAGGGTTCGTGGTCTGCGGATGACTGACAATGGAGGAAATTTGATAGATCTACCTCCATCAAAATAAGAAAGATAAGTACAAAACTACCCACCAAAGAAAAATTACTAAACCACAGACAATAAATTTTAAGGGTGGATGTACATACAAAATTTGCAAATTAAGCTAGTTATTCATTACAAATATTTTCAGAATGAAGACAAGAGACAAAATAAATAATCTACGCCGGTTCTATCCCTACGCCACTGCCTGAGAAGTATTTCCTTCCTTTGTATGATTGTATTGTTAGGAAGGTATCCCAAAATTGGGACCGGCAAGAAACTCAGCGGGACAACTCTTTTCAAAAAACATTTGTAGTACATCTTAAGATCATCATGCATTAAACCAAAACATACAATTTTGATTAATAAGGAAATTTAAAATAATTTTGAAAAAAATAAAATTATTTTAAATTTCCTTATTAATCAAAATTGTATGTTTTGGTTCTCTCAGGCAGTGGCGTAGGGATAGAACCGGCGTAGATTATTTATTTTGTCTCTTGTCTTCATTCTGAAAATATTTGTAATGAATAACTAGCTTAATTTGCAAATTTTGTATGTACATCCACCCTTAAAATTTATTGTCTGTGGTTTAGTAATTTTTCTTTGGTGGGTAGTTTTGTACTTATCTTTCTTATTTTGATGGAGGTAGATCTATCAAATTTCCTCCATTGTCAGTCATCCGCAGACCACGAACCCTGTAAAGTGTTCGAAACGTCGGAATGAAGTTAAAATTAGTTAATATACGCGAGTTTATCCGTTTTCATAGTTTTATTTCATGAGTAATCCTCGTGGTAACCGAAGAAAATATTAGAATATTTTATGTTTGGAAGATAATTAGGAATTTTATTTTTACAAATAAGCATAGGTACAGGGCGCGCCCGGGCGCGAGCATTCCAAAATATTTTAAGTTTGCATTCTAGATATCAAAATAAAGAAAAATGATTATGAGACCCACAGAACAAAAAATAACGTAGAAGCGGCTTATACCCCGATTCTCGAGAGAACCGATGTCGCCACACTCACACTGGCGCAAATATGCACACAGAAGTATCTGAAAGCTTATTGGCTATAAAATCTTATACAAAAATAAACTTTATTCCGAATGCGACAAAAGCAAAATTATACTACTCGTTTTATTACTTACGACGTTTCGCTTGCTACTACTAACTTGCAAAGAGAGTGTTGCCATCTAGCGTCGAGTAGCATAAGTCTGTTTATAACTAAAACTCAATAGTTCAGCAACTCCCCAATAGATGGCGAATCCTTGTTCTCTCTCCCACATACGTGGCATTTCCCAAAAGTAAAAGAGATAGGCTGCTTTTTGCACGTTATGGCTAACAAGCGTCATAGTGCTGTGCAAGAGTCGGTATTATATCGATAAAATATATATATGAAGTAATAGCATTGGGCGTCTAGGGAGGTAATTACGGTATTTCTAACTAGAGTGTTAGATTTTAATGACTCGAGTTAGTATTCCGCTTACCGACCGTGATGCATACAATGTTTTCATCACACTTCTAAGCAAAAAAATTGTTTTAAGACAAAATATTGTTAAATGACGTACCAACTTTTCTATAACTCCCTAGGGAATACTCCCGCGATGCATGCAAGCAATGGGGCGCTTACAAAGCAAGTGTGATGAAAAAGTACATTTCTTCATCATATTCTATCATCATCATATCAGCCGAAAGACGTCCACTGCTGAACATAGGCCTCCCCCAAAGATTGCCACAATGACCGGTCCTGCGCCACCCGCATCCAGCGGACTCCTGCGACCTGCACCAGGTCATCAGTTTCAGTCCACCTTGTGGTGGGCCTACCCACGCTACGCCTTCCGGTACGTGGCCGCCACTCAAGAACATTCCCGCCCCAACGACCATCGGTTCTACGCGCAATGTGCCCCGCCCACTGCCACTTCAGTTTAGCGATTCGGAGAGCTATTTCGGTTACTTTGGTTCTGCTGCCATTCATTTTTAATCCGATCACGCAGAGAGACTCCTAGCATAGCCCTCTCCATTGCCCTTTGGGTGACTTTGAGCCTTCTTATGAGGCCCTTTGTAAGCGGCCACGTTTCAGTACCGTATGTCATCACTGGCAACACACACTGATCAAAGACTTTCGTCTTCAAACACTGCGGAATATTGGACGAAAATATGTGTCGTAGCTTCCCGAACGCTGCCCAACCGAGTCGGATTCGACGATTGACCTCTTTCTCGAAGTTGGACCTACCTAACTGGATAGTTTGTCCTAGGTATATATATTCGTCTACAACTTCGAGTGTAGTCTCCGATTATTACGGGAGTTGGTGCTACATGGGAATTTGACATGATTTTAGTCTTATCCATGTTCATCCTGAGACCAACTCGCTCGGAGGCTTTACTGAGGTCAACGAGCGTAGTACTTAAGTCCTCCAAGGTCTCAGCCAAGAATACTATACTATATCTTTGGTTCTCTAGTTTGGTTTTTACGGAACTCATATTTACCCAGGATGTAACTAAAATTAGTGGTGCTTCTTTTAATGTCAAAGTGATTACTTTGACATCAAAAGTAAGTAAGTAATCACTTTGACATTGAAAGGAGCACTTTTATATTATATAATTTTAGATAGCGGAGCATTTTTAAATAAAACAAATATAATAATAATATATAACAAATAATTAATTCATAACCTTTTGAATAATTAAAAACAGACAGATGGACAGTCGGGCAGACAATGATAACGATAATTTGAGAACGGCACCTTAAAATTCACACCCATAATATTATAATATTAGGATATGCTCATGCTCATAGTAAGTAAGGCTGAGATGATGATGATGACGATGACATTCGGGCGGAAATGGTGAAACTATGTTTTGGCAACGAAACCTTAATATCTACAATATTATAATATTATGATAAGCAGACCTACACTCAGCAGCTAGCAGCAAAAGGCTGAGATGATGATGATGATGATGACGATGACAGTCGGGCAGACATGGCGAAACTATAATTTGACAATAGAATCTTAACATTCACAATATTATAATATGAGGATGTGGGGATCTATATTACTAAGCAGTAGGTAAGGTAGTAGTCTTAGGGTGATGATGATAATGACGACAATGACAGTCGGGTGGACATAGCGAAACTATGATTTGGCAACCAAACCCTAATATCCACAATATTATAATTGGATGACATGCAGGATTGCAGGCCTACGCTCAGTAGCTGGCAGCAAAAGGTTGAGATGATGATGATGATGACGATGACAGTCGGGCGGACATGGCGAAACTATGATTTAGCCACGAAACCTTAATATATCCACAATATTATAAATATTATAATATGATGATACGTAGGCCTACGCTCAGCAGCTGGCAGCAAATGGTTGAGATGATGATGATGATGACGATGACAGTCGGAAACCCGATTAAATAAATAAAGATTATAGAGAACATGTTTAAATTTTTTTCACTTAATCGGCTCAAGACAACTAATAAATAATAAATAAATAAAAATAAATATCTTGGAACATCATACACAAATCAACCTAGTCCCACACTAAGCTCAATTAAGGCTTGTGTTGTGGGTACCAGGCGACGATATATATAATAGATAGATACGTATAGATACTTAGATACATACACAGCCATGACCAAGGAACAAACATTTGTGATAAATAAATACACAAAGAATGCCCTCGCCGGGATTCGAACCCGGAACCTCCAGCTTCGTAGGCAGGGTCACTACCAACTAGGCTACAGAGGCTGACAAAACTAACTAATGTAGGTAACTATACTAATGTAGGTATATCGACGAAATAAAATATCGATATCGATACCTTTTCGGACCCTTTCCTCGCATTGGCCGCTACTCAGCCTATCGATCCGAAATTCTAGAAATTTCCATAGTTTCATGCCAAACAAAAAACGACCTTATTATTGGCATATAAAGTTGTTTCTTATTTAGTGTAGTACAAACATCTTGCGGAAGACGAAATATTTTAGAAAATATTAAAATATTAACAAATTAAGAACTTCCGGTGGTATGAAATACCTTCATTGGTGAGGTTTGACTTCTGGCTATTACTTTTACATCCCAAAACGGCACAAAAAGGCATATTTGCACATTCTTTTTCGGATTTATTCGAAAACGATCTCACGTGAGCGCGCTTAGAGAACTGACGGCCTACTGTGGTTAACTTTTGTGCAGGTAAGCCTTGCGCTGCTTACTATTGCCACACGCGCTGCGCTTACATTACGCTTCTACTGTTTTTTCTGTTTTGTGATGAGACCTAATATCAATTACCTGTAAAAAAATATTTTTTCTCTTTTATTTTAGACTTTTTAAATACTTTTTGACATTTCCAGTACTTTTTATAATTACAACAATTTGTAAAAAATATTTATTTTAATAATTTTTTTAGGGACTGGATATTTGGTCAAGTTTATTCCCATTTTTTGATTGCCAAGAAAAAGGTGTGGTAATATTAATAGTTATTTGTTTTACTAGGGAGCAAAGTGATTGTTTAACTCTCGTGCAAATATTGAAACCCGAGCAAGCGAAAGATTCCAGAATTTGAACCACGAGCGCAGCGAGTGGTTCATAAAATGGAATCTTAAGCGATGCGAGGGTTTTAAGGCACGAGAGTTGAACAAGCTTTGCTGCGGAGTGAAACACAACATTTTTCACCACACTAAAGCGAGGAAACATGCGAAATAAAACTCAAACATAACAAATTAGACGGTATTTCTTTGCAAGTCCTCAACTTCCAAAAAATAAACAAATCAACAAATAATAAAACAATAACCTCAAATATTATCTTGGCGTGGCAATGCTTAAAAATTCAGGATAATTCCAAAATGAGACTCATGTAGTTATTGGCGATTTTTCTGTGATTTTCGAAATTATCCCACTTTCGCATCTCGCAATTACCCCAAAGCCACTTAAGTATGTTAAACTAAGACCAATGAAAGAAAACAAAACACGACCGAACTCGTTTAAATTAAAAAAAAAAAATATTCGGAAGCGTTCTGAAATTTGCATAGTGTCAACACTTTCATTTTCCTATTGTTTTTATTTGTCGTATTTTTAGAACTTTTGATTAAAAGCCTTTTACAACAAAATGTGGTATTTCATTTGGATATTAGCATATTATGAAAGGTTCATGTGTATGAATCTGTTTGAAACTATTGAGTTTTCGAACGTACTGTCTAGTTCAAACGTCAAAAAGCTTATTTCACTCTCAGGCCATATAAGTTATTGCTTTAGTCTATCCAGAAGATTAAAAAAAAATTACTTTAACCTCTAGAGATTAAAACACAGTTTTGCGCTCTGAAATTGAAGGACAAATAGCATGTTTACGAGCAGTGTGGTGAAAAACATATTGTGGTAGCATTGTAATCAAAAAAAAGTTTTATGACGAGTTACATCGAAAAACTTATTTCGAAAAAAAAAGTTGATTATCTCTGAAACCAAGCCAAATCCAGCAGTGTTATTCACTAAGGAAACCGCCTTGCTGTCAGCGCTGTGTCAGTGCTGCGGCAGCGTCGAGCCTAAAAATGGTATTCACTAATGTACTTTAAACGACACTAGTGCTCGGCGACGAATGCGGCGTGAGCTGGAACTACATTGCGTCGAAAGTTTGACGTTTAATGTATTAACTTCGTATTCTCTAACGAAAAACAGCGACGAACTCGCCCACAACCTCGCTCACAGCCTCGGTTCTTAATGTCAAATCAAACAGCTAGGATTTTAGACAAGGCTGTCTCGACATCGAGCTCGTTGACGAACGCAGCGTTCGAATGTGTTAATAAGAGAATAGCATAGCAGGAAATTTTATATATCATTATTTTATATACCTACTTAAACAAATGTGTTTATTTCTTTAGTGTCCATCTTCGTGCTTTCTTATCTCATGGCGCATTGATTCCAGAGGAAACATGTGTATGTCTTTTTTGTAGAGAATTTTATGTAGATTAATTATGTACTAGAACATTTTTTGCTTTAAGCAACGGTTTACGAGTTATTTACGAAAAATTAAAAATAAAGACACCCCTCTCCCCCCGTTAGCTCCACCCCTAACTACCAGTACTTTTAGTATATGGTTTAAAACACCATTCCCTACAACTATGCCAAAATTCGCTTATACACGAGTTTTTTCCTCTGAGTTTCCTTCGTTTGGTGTACTAATTATGACTAAACTTATAACGTTAGGGTACGTTTGCGAAACTTTACAGTTGGCCAATTGATCTTTCGGCGAATTCAAATTAAAGCGATAAACTGGTTGGGAATTGATATCCAGCAATACATTTTCGGTGATATTGTACAGCACCCTTCCGTCGAGATTAGTCAAGAAGAGGAGTTTATTCTTAATCTTTTGAGTTGGGATCTTTTCCCACGGGATCATATTAAATGTCAAAGTTGACGTCGGCAACATGCAAACTGTATACATTATTTACTTACTTTGTTTCCAAAATATAAATACCTGATTGTTATAGCAGATGGGTTTGGGAACATAGTCACAACCCCTGACCCGGCGTTCGAAGTCGAACTCATCTTCCACCTTCACAACCGCGATGTCGTTGTTCATCCATCGTATGTTGTCGTTCTCGTGGCCGTCGAACACGTAGTCTGTTAGCAAATGAGTCATAAGTACAATCCCACCCTAGTAGCCGTACTATGATTTTGCATGGATCGTTAACGTTAGACGGGACAGGCACCGCCTAGATTGGGGGTCAGGATTAATGTAACGTTTGTTAACATTTTCAGAAATAAAATATTAGTATTTGTTTTACTCGATACGAAAAGCAGGTCATCGAGCTCGCTTCGATATATCAGTGGGCCAATGTCACTAGCCAACCATTTTTTCGCAGATTGGCATACCAAATTATTACTCGTATTCGACAACTTTCATTTGGCCGAATTTTAATTTGGCTACTAGGTTGGAAACATGATAATATGTGAATGATACGCCTGCGTAATTTTAAAGTGATCTTTCGGCGAAATGAAATTCTGCGCTATGTGGGTTGGAAAATGATATTCGACAAAATTACTTTTTGCGATAATTTAGAGAATCCTACCAAATGAATCGAGTTCATAATAATTATAGCCAAGAAAACCTATGATTTCAATCGTAATTATCTACGAATCATTTCTTATAGGAGGTATTAACTATTATTCTTAAAATTACATTGGGTTATACTGGTATGACTACGTGTATCTGCGTCTTCACCATACTTACTTCTAGGAACGCATTTCCAGATGGCTTTCTTAGCTCCATTCTTGATGCACAAATTATTACTCGTCGACCATTCCTGGCTGTGCCTGTGAAATTCGGTTCCGTTAGAATTATATAAATTAGATAGGTGAGTTACGTCAAAAAGTTTCCAACATGTAAGACCAGAAGATCGCGCTCCCCGAAAGATCAGCGCTGACCTTCGATTTATGCTGATGCGGGACCATTTCGTGATAAACCCGACACGTTCTCTTATTTTAGAAATTATTTTATTTTATTTATTTTTAGTTTTATGTTTACCATGAATAAACCATTTCATCTGAATCTGAATTGAATCTGTGAATACTTTTGGCTATTATTTCGATTAATTCAAAATCTGTTAAACACTACTTAAAATCCATCGGTTTGTAAAAGTGCTTGTACATAAATCACGCGAGGTCCTATGCCCCCCCCCCCCCCCCCTATAGGAGACGGTCCACGAAAAACACGATATCATCATCAGGAGGGGGTATAAGGAGACTTCACTAGTATTTTTCTATTTATGCATGAGCCCAAAACTGTGATCCTTAGGCATCGTGTATATTGCTAAAAACGCGCATCGATTAACCATGCTCAAGCCCCATGCGAAGGAGCTCGTGCAATATTGAGAAGACTCCATCCCACGTACTTAATCAATGCTTACTTGTAAGTTCCAGAGATAACGTAGAAGTTTCTAGCATCCTCTATGCACGCAGCCGAGGTGAGGATGTACTCTTCATGAATAATGACACCACCACATAGCCAGCGACGGTAATCCCTGTACTTGGGGTTGTTGGCTGGCAGTTGAAGATAAACCTATATAATCACCAAATTTAAAATTATAAAAAAAACTACGACCGATTTCCCCAAGATCCCATCATTCCCATCATCAGAACCCGATTTGGTGCCAACAGGATCATCTCAGTTTGTTCTGAAGTCGATTAAAAAAAGAATTATCGAAATTGATTGACGTGGTATCGAGTTATTCGTCCTTTTGTCGTGCGTAACGAACATTTATGATTATATGATTTTATCATGGATGCCATAGTCAGAACAGGACCAAATTAAAATGGCACCAATCGGAGAGCATCAGCTTTCCAATAAAAAAAAATCATCAAAATCGGTTCACCCAGTCGAAAGTTATGAGGTAACAAACATAAAAAAACATACAGTTGAAGTGATACCCTCCTCCTTTTTTTGAAGTCGGTTGAAAAAAAGGAGTAACTAGAAGGTACTGGCTGGAGCTTACTATGTTAACTTTCAGTTTTACTACGTTATAAATTTGAAGGTCTTCGCTGCGATACAGGAGTCCTTTCCTGTGGCTATAGGTTAACAATGTGCCTGTATACAATATCCATAAATTGTAATGAAAGGTAAGGGAAAAAAATTGACGCAAAGTGATACTTTTCAGCTCAGGCTAAAGGAGCAAAACGTAACAAACGGGATTGAGAGGAATCTTTTCCCTACATTTCCACGTTATCTGCAATTCAAAATTTGGGTGTTTTGAGGAGGCATAATGTGTACAAAACTAATCATTAATTTTGCCATTACAATTTTTATAATGCTATAGGTACAGTCGAAAACACAAGAGCGTACGGGGCAAAAATAAAAAATGCTGGACCAGGGGAAGGAGAGGGTGATAGAGGTGTGAGCAGCGGGTAAATGTCTCTCATGCACGGTAGACTCGGGAAAAGTACGATGTTTGAGAAAATTCTAGGTTTTGCTATGTAAAAGAGAGACCTAGTCTCGACCTCTCGACCTTAGGTCTCTGTGAAAACGAGCTCTGTGAAAAAATCTTTGCCGCTAACCTGTGAGCGCACCTTCGTTGCACGTAGCGTTATCGGTATCAGCTAATTATTACAGCATTAGCATAACCAGCCGTGACGGCGATAACGCTGTTATCGCTAAACTTTAATTACATTCAGTTTAACTTGTTTTAATTCAATTTAATATGTCTTATCGCACTTAATTAATTGGTTTCATCCTGTTCGTGAAGTTTATTGAAATATTAATAGTTCGGCTAAATCAAACAATATCCCATTGTTCGAAAAGGTTTGACGTCATAGGTCTACGGTAATCATAGCTACACCTGTGGAAGTGAATAAGCGTTCACCACCTAACAATGATGCACATGCATGTTTCAATATAAGCTCAAGTCTCTCAAGTTCGCTTGGTGAACTTGTTGGCGGCCCCGAGCGGAGACTGCAACGCCGTAGTGGGATAGCTTGTCGGAGCCGAACCTTCACGGGACATGTAGCATAGTCGAGTAAGACGGATAAGGCATGTAAAGCAGGTCACGTAGCGAGACTCGATGTATGCTCAGCAAGTCGGGATGCTTGCAGTTGGAGTTGAAACAATCGTTGGTTTACGGTAACGAGCAGCGCCTAGAGCTTATCTACATTTTTTTTTTTTACCATGCGGTGCGTGCTTGAGCTTAGCAACACAAACGTTACCACAGAATATTTCATCATTCCTGTAAAAAAATAATATTAAAGTGTATGTGTTAACCGCAAGAATGTTTCCCGTTTGGCTGAAAATAACCGGGTAAAACCGCGATAAGTATTACCCGTTGACATCATGGATTCCATAAATGGTAAAATTAATTTATACTTTTACCTCTAATATCGTTACTGATTACATTGTTACCATGGTTAACCATGAGGTCATAGCGTTAAACTTCGCCCTCATTAGCGAACGTATTTAATGAGGAAAAATTCCCAATACTGATGAAATACCTACCCATCCTTATTAGGTAAGTTTGGAATTATTATAAATGCAGGAAAGGACATGTACGAGTAATCATAATCACATTTACGGCCGACATAATCACAAGTGCCCATGCAATATATCAGCACAGTCAGCACGCTCAATAAAATGATATCGTGGAGAAACAATAGTAGAAACGCAGAAGAGGACCATCCTTTCCAAGTCTTCTATGCACAAGAGTTGGAGTGCGAAGAGAGAAGGCGTCGGAAGATGGAGCAGCAGCGACTTGAGGAGCAGTTTTTGCAGTATACAGCAGCCCTGCGTCAGCGGGCATCGCCGTGTGGAAACGATAGTGGAAACTGTGGAGAGGTCGGTCTTCGGGAAGCCGAGGAAAGTTGTCGGAAGGAGCAAGAGCGCGAAAAAGCTGAAGAGCAGCATCTTTGCGAAATCTTCTATGCACAAAAGTTGGAGTGCGAAGAGAGAAGGCGTCGGAAGATGGAGCAGCAGCGACTTGAGGAGCAGTTTTTGCAGTATACAGCAGCCCTGCGTCAGCACGAATCGCTGTGTGGAAACAATTGTGGAAACTGTGGAGAAGTCGCTGGTCGGGACGCCGAGGAAAGATGTCGGAAGGAGCAAGAGGAGCTCGAAAAAGCTGAAGAGGAGCGCATACAAGACTTGGAGCGCGCAGAGCGGAGGCGTCAGAAGATAGAGCGGCGGCGGCTTGAGGAGCGTTTGTTGCAGTATGCAGCAGCTCTGCGTAAGCAGGCATCGTGGCGCGGAACGCACAACCGGCCGAAGTGACACAACCTAGTCATGTATGTTATCATTTGTAAAAGTATTTAATTTAAAAAATAAAAATAGAAAATAAACTTGTTACTTGTATGTGTAAGATGTATGTGTAAAAAATAAACTTGTTACGTGTATACATGTGTATTTCATTTCAAAGTACATGTTAGGTTGACAACAAATGTCAAGCTAAAAAAGAAAGACAGTGCCAACTATCTGTGGGTTACCGTAATACGTTGAGAGCTACTTACTCCCTGTTACGTACTGTTTGCGGCTTATCTGCAGTTACTCATGGATATAAAGTTAAGAAAAACCTTATTTGAACGTCTGATTACTACTTTATGCTCGGCTACGTACCTAAACATCGCAGGTACACGTACACAGAGGCGAATGCACACTCGGGCCTTGCTCGCAAGACATTAATATGATAAGCCTATATGCATAGTTTGTGATAGCGGAGGTTTGCATCTTATGCGCACATAACGCTAATCATCACGCCCTGCAACCTATCTGTTAGTGATGCGACGTGCTATGTAGTGGCTGTAGTAGCACGTTACTTAACCGTTACCACTGGTTCCGTCTAAGCTTGACTCGATTGTATCTAACATGGGGTTGTCATGAAAGGAACTACATTTCAACTCGAAACAACGTGAGAGCAGGGAACGATCTCGGTACCTCACCTGCACAACTCTCCATCATCCTACACTCATGGATGTTAAACACATTGAAAACAAATATTTATGTACGAAATTTATTTAAAAATATTCATTAGGATTTACAACACTTGATAAACTGTAGGTGCATCGTTATAAGCTGCACCAGAGCCGGAACCAGCGATGCTGCGCGCCGAGTTGAGCAACACTTGGGTGTCCGTACGATCATCCGTCGAATAATATTCCAAGATTTCCGGATCGGCTTTATGCACCTCGGCGATCATCTCGCGGAACATCTCTTTCGACTCTACCAGCAGAATTGCCGGTACCGCATACTTGGTCAACCACGCAACGATGTGCGCGCGAAAAATGATGCCAGTGCGCTTCGTTTCTGCACTCACGTCCAGGTGATACAACTTCATTGGGCTTCTTGCCGCACGAGCAGGTGTCGCTCGCGATTGCCTTGCACTTATTGAAGCGAAGCTTTCCCTCGACGAATTCAAGTATTGTAGGTAGCGTTACGAATTCTCTATTACCTGGCGGCGCCGTCCGAAATACGCCCACGAGCCAATCCCAGTTTATTAGCAGGCGTTCTCCTTTCGGCCTCGTTCCATCGAAGTTGTAGCGGATGGGAGCTGCCTTCCCGTTGAGGAAAGTCAACTCCAGCGTTCGGGTTGTTTCAAGAAATGCCTTATATGCGCGTTGGAAACGCAAAATTGTCGGCAGATCGAAAGGGGCTCCATCGGGTATGTGAGGCGGTCGCTGCACGAGGTCCAACAAAAAAGTTCTGTTTCCGTCTTGATCTCCTTGGGGCTGCATGTTGAGTTCTGGATGTCACGGGGCTTCCAAGTCTCAACGCGAACTTCTCTCCTGAATGTTGACCGGACAGTGTCTGGCTACTGACTGCCCTCGTATGCCTCTATATATTCGCTCCCCATTCGTCTTTGTTTGGGTTTCATGCACAAACAACTCTATACAGGGATATCTGAATATCGATTGGGTTTTCCCACGACCGCAGCCGGCGGTTGAACTCTGGCGCGATAACAAACCGATCGCTCGCTCCACGAACAATCGTATATTAAAATATGCTTGGGCCACGTCAGTCGAACTCTCCATGTTACGGAAATAGATCTTTCACGATTTATCCTGCGCTCGCATACTGGAGTATTGGGAATTTCCCACCACACGTGTTCATATATTCGCTCTAGCGATCTTATCTAAATGCGACAAAAATGACGCCACCAATTTGGTAGATCGTTAACGACGTTTAACTGCTGTAATGGATGCATTGTTTCACCTCACCAGTCCGTAGTAGGAATATGCTCAACGCTCGTAGGAAAAACCAGTTACCTTTGTACAGGTAATAGTATACAGGCAAAGCATACCTGTTTAGGGCATCATGCACGTGATAATACGTGTCTTAGCAATGGCAACGATGCGGATAGCACCTTTTGACCCGACACTGATAACACATAAAATGTAGCGAACAATGTTTGCACCACGTCAGTCGATGTTTTAGGTATACGCTGCGCTCGTAGGTGTAATCTGACTTTGTTACACGCGTTGAAAGAACAACTTCAATTATAGCACTCTTGAGAGGTCCCGCTACGAATGCTGCACTGCGGTGCAGCGTCGTGTTTACACATTATGCAAAAGTGGCAAAGCGGTGTATGGCTTACGAGATGCGGGTGGCCGCTGCATGTCGACAAAGCCGATAACTCTCGAAGCGGTATCTCTGTTCTAGGCATTGCGCGAGTACTGTTCCGTGAGAACGTGAGCAGGTATAGGTTTCTAAGCGCTCGGCCCCAGCTCGGATGCTGCTTCTACGGCTCCAGGAATTCATGTTACCTGCCGCTTTGACCCATATCCATATCACCTTAACGAACGCACATACAAAACAGGTGGAAATTTTCGGAAATCCATCTGACCGCTATGCACTATAGAATCATCATCACCGGATACGAAAATACAACCCTCACCTTACCTGGATGCTAAATTGCCAAGTTATAGACCGTACGCTAAGATGATACCGACTGTACAACTGTTTGTAACAACTCATGCTTATGCGGTACCACTACCAACATAATTATATTATAATAATCATCCATTTATAAGTTTTCTTTCTGTACACCTGCTCTGTTTGTTATCTCCTTAGGTTTGATTTGAGGGTGCGATTTACGAGTATGTTCCCAGACTCCGACTTCTTCTTTTTATTCTATCTTTTTATCTTCTTTCTTTTTATTTGGAATTCGGCATCTTAATTCTCCTTAGGTAGGTACTTAGTATTACTTATTTACGTGTCAAGATAAGTCTCACCATATACGGTCTCCCGGCAGCTGATTCGATCCCATTGATAATTCTTCTGGACTTGTTGAGGATTTCTCTGACCTCACTGACGTTCGTGTTCTTCAGAAGGTCCTCTACATCTGGAGGCACCGTTGTGGCTACGTTGATAGCAGACGCTTCTGAAACTGATTATGATTCTTCTTAAATGAGTCGAGGGTACAGGAGAGTACAGGGGTTGAGTAGGTTACAGTTGAATGAATCAGTAAGCCCATTGAATGCATCAACATGTAATTTAATTACATTGTAGAGCTACTCAGAGCAAATCTGTAGGCTTAACACAGAATTGGTACGTCAGTATATCGCCGCGATAGATTTTCCATCTTTTAGTAACCTTATTAATAAGAGAGGGACGGATAGCCTATCTCGCGGCGACCATTTAGCATTAATCATGTGCTAAGCCTCCTGTTTATAAATTACCTGTATCTGTATCACACTTACCCCCTTATTCACAAACGTTTGCTAACTTAACAAGCCGCTAATAATTGTCCCTTTCGGTCTTAACAATGTGTCCATAAGAGCAAACGGGACAAACGATACTTAGCGGCTTGTTAAGTTAGCAAACGTTTATGAATAAGGGGGTTAGTATCTAGATGGTATCTAGCTAGGTATGTACAATCAATCAATTGGAATTGTAGGGCGCTCAGGAACCATAAATACCTATGTCAAAGTGACGAAATCAAATTCTAAGAAATTTCTTACTACTCGTTATTTTGACATGGTTCTAGAGTAGCCTAGAGTTCCAATTTGTTAAGTGTATGTACTTACCTACCTATGATTAAGACAATTGATTGATTAACAAAGAGTACAGAAATATCGGCTTACCTAAAGTATAGCATGCCACGTATATTAATGTTGCTAAAATCGATTTCCTAAAATTATCAGTCATTTCAAGTAGCCACGGTAGTTACTAACATAGAAAAGAGCAGAAAATAATTACACAAAAGTCACAATTTCACGCTCGATTGACACATGATTGTTTCTTTGATAAGATGTATTATTATACTGTTTTGAAAAAATAAGTCCACCTGAGTTTCTTACTGGTTCTTCTCAGGAACGGTGTAGGTTTAGAACCAGTAGTAGATTTTTTTTCTCTCTTGACGTGTCAGACGATTCGAAAATGCTTATTAATAAGCTTACTTGAATAAAGAATAGTTTGACTTTGACTTGACTTGACTGGACTTTGATTTATTTCCTGAAGTAAATAATATTTAGAGTAATCATTTGATTTTCATCATATTTGCTTGAAAAATTTCTTATTTCATACAGATTTATTATATTACAAAATACAACGGTCTTGATTTATTATAATACCGTTGGGAATAAAATAATTGTAAAATATTCTGGCTTCCGACAGTTCCGACTAGAATACAGATCTAAGGGAATACAGATTTAACATAAATTGTTATTCTGTATGCCCTATTATTCTAGCTGCTCCGAGATTGCTATAAAAATTATGATGTGTAATGATAATGACAATAATCACTCAAAATTCAATAAATAAATCCAACCAACTGTACTCTAATAGGGCACAACGTTGTGGTCCAAAACAATCGAATATTCTCAATATGGTGTGTTTATTAGACTATGACGCAGTTCTAAGGAAAAATCTCCTTGTAAATGACCTATCTAATAAACAGTACACATAGAGTACACTTAGACAAAACAAAAAAGATAGAAATTGTCACGTAATTACGAGTAATGACCTCATGAATATTTATAGGACTTCGTACTTAGTTAGGTATCTATTGAACTGGGAGTTCGGAAGTTTTACGATAATATATCTTTTCTATGCTTTTGAGAAATGCCGTTTGGCCAACTGTATCGGACTATCAAGGCAGGGTTGGTCGAAATGTAGCTATCA
This sequence comes from Thaumatotibia leucotreta, assembly GCA_025490895.1. NCBI lineage: Eukaryota > Metazoa > Arthropoda > Insecta > Lepidoptera > Tortricidae > Thaumatotibia > Thaumatotibia leucotreta. Next base: position 11,837 of record JALPQI010015977.1, on the reverse strand, counting down.
TCATCATCATCATCGTCAGCCTATGATAGTCCACTGCTGGACGAAGGTCTCTCTTATTAACTAGGCGTATAGATGCATTAGGACGAGGCAAATGCCCATAATCGCCACGCTAGGCAAGCGGATTGGCGATCGCAGTAATGTGTCCACTTTAATGACGCTGCTGCTGCTCATCATCAATCTTTTATCAAATAATGGTCAGTGACACTTCAATCCTTTAGTCAACGCTCGTATAATAGTCGTACCTAGTCGTAAAGTATGTAGATGTACGAGGTCCTTATCAAAAGGTAGGGCTGCTGTATCCTTAGTATTAGTCGGAATCTTTTACTTAGTAATTTTGCCTACGAAGCGAAAGCTTCTGGGTTCTAATTTCGGGTTCTGGGTTATATTTTTCCGTATTTTATGATACGGAACCTCACCACCCCGGTCAGCAAAGCTTCTCGTTGAATTTTTAGTCGAATTCAGTGTATTCTTTCGTGAGCTCATCATGAAGCAAGGTTATTAGGGGGAAGATTACCTACAAACCCACGATAGCTTTGGGAATTTAAGGTTATAGAATCAAAACAAATTGAGATAACTACGAATTATTTATTATTACTTGACCTAGTTAGTTTAATTCTTCGTATGCTAAAAATTCGCGCATCAAATATTGCGCTCAAATATTGATTACAAGAAGTTTCAAGGAATCTGTTGAAACCTGTCCAACCCTTACACAAAAACTTTTCCATTTACGCACTGGCGTTCCTAAAAGTGACATTATGATTCCTCCTAACCGCCTTCGTTCGGTCACGAACAGTCCTAGCGCGGACATGCCGCCGCAAGCCTCTGGGAGAACGGTTTTTCCGTATATTATTATACGGAACCTCACCATCCCCGGTCAGCAGGGATAGCTTCTCGTTGAATTCGACGTCGGTCCCAATAAATTTCATCACTTGATTTATCTTTCCTACATGCGTTCTGTTTGATTCTTTCGTTTTGTTTCTTTGATGCCCATGGTCGTCTTTCTCTCGCCCCTTTCTTAACGCACGTCTGGAAGACAAAGTTATCAATATTTATGCAAATAAGATTTTTAATGAACCGACTACTACTGTGTATCTCCGAGAAACGTGAATCGATTTTCAAAATTATATTTTAAGTTATCTGTCTAAGCGTTGTTAGAGTAAAAAAGAAATGGGACGTTTTACTAAAATGGCTCACATTTTTCCGTGGTTTTACCACGTATTTTTTAGAAACTATCAGCAACAGAATTTTATTGTGGTATTTATGTGGTGCCTGTTGACAATCATCGCTAACAGAAGAGAGAAGATGTTGGGACACCTTATACGACACGACGAATTAATTAAGACCATAATAGAAGGAAAAGTAGAGGGGAAGAGGAAAAGAGGAAGGCCGAGAAGGGCGTACATGGACCGAGTGAAAGATAATCACCAAATTAAAAATTAAAAAAACCGACTTCAACCGGTTTCTCCAATATTCCCGATTTGTTTCCATCATTGGTTTCCTCAAATCCTACTTTCTGAATGCAAATTCTTGTAAATGAATGAAAATTACCAAAAGCGCCATACATGTACCTATAACAATTGAAGAGATCCCTCGATTTCTCCAAGATCCCATCATCAGACCGCAACTTGGTGCCAACGGGACCATCTCGGGGTTATACACGTTCGATCACAAAAAGAAAATTTAAAATCGGTTCACTATTCTCGGAGATATCGGGTAACATACATACAACAAAAAAAAAATCAGTCGAATTGAGAACCTCCTTCTTTTTTGAAGTCGGTTAAAAAAGTAGACGTCGTGTCGTATCAGGGTATTAAGGAAAAGGCACTGGAAAGGACCATATGGAAATTGCTCCACAGACAAGAGCCCTGCTCTTAAGTTTATGATGATGGTGATTTATGAAATAAAAACACTCACGGCATGTCACCCCAATCCAAATTTGCATGTACTAGCACTGTACTGGAGTCGCCTAGTACAGTTTTACATTGGGTCCTGTATAACATTGTAATAGTTAAATAAATTAAAAATTAAACACATCATACAAGTGCATTTAGTCTAGACCAAACGAGCATTTGCTCATTTCAAATCAACGAATTTCGACGAATCACGTTTTGTGTAACGAACGAATTTCGTAGAGTGGGAGATAGAATGAGCGAATGGTTTTCTAAATGCACCTTTACATAACATTATCTTTAGTTTCTTGAATGAATTGAAATCACACCCTTTAAACTTTTCATCCTTTTATTTCTAATAAAATTTGCTCAAAAATCCCCATTCAAGACTTATCGGCCAGAGAAATCAAAATTAAGTTTCAATTGTTACACATATGTATTATTATTATGTATACACAAGTTCATACTTCTACACTATCGTTTAAACGGTTTTCTGCCATACCGGCTGTGCCGAGTGCAAAGCCCGATAACTTTTCTGTCAAATAATACGGAAATAAATGTCTTATGTCTTAAACTAATTAGTAACAGACTAGCTGAGACAGAGACGCAAACTACAATCGAGTGAGTTCTCCCAGAAGGTGCCTATTCACTCTTGACTTGAAGGTCGATGGGTTATAAAATCTCGGAAATAGGGAAATTCTAGTTATGAAATTAATCGAGACTACATCCTAGTTTAATCACTCTGATGTCCCCCAAACTTACCTCCTTATTCATAAAAGTCTCCTAACTTAGCAAGCCTTGGTTGTCCCTTTGGGGCTTACCAATATATCCATAAGAGCGAAAGAAACAAACAATACTTATTACTTAGCGGCTTGTTAAGTTAAAGACTTTGTTGATGAATAAGGGGGTTAGAGATCTGGTTACTTAGACAAGTTGCCAATCGCTAACGCTAAATCGCCAATCGTAAACGAAAGGCAGCTAACTGTCTTTGTCGTAATATGAAAGAGTGGCAGAGAGGGAAAACTACGATACGCTACTAAGCGTTAGCGATTGCCGACTTGTCTAAGTAACCAGGGTGCTTAGCCAAGTAGCCAATCGCTAGCGCTTGGTAGCGTATCGTAGTTTTCCTTCTCTGTCACTCTTTCATATTAGTGCGACAAAGACAGTTAGCTGCCTTTCGCTTACGATTGACGATTAAGCGCTAGCGATTGGCAACTTGGCTAAGCATCCAGATCTCTAACCCCCGCGAACGACGAACGAAGTGTTGCTTCCCTGTCACACTTACGTCCAAATCCACAAGTGCGAGAGAGCTTGTGGTAGGGCTTCAGTTACGGAAACAGACATAGAGTACAAACCCCGTTTGTAGATTGATAGCACAATCGATAAGATGCCTGTTGTTGTAGACGCTGGTATAAAGGAATGGGCCAACACAACGCCTGGACATGTTCATAGTTCTGAAGGCTGATATTATGCCGATCACCACTGAGTTCTTGCCTGCCCCTGTGATTAGAGGGCCTCCGTGATCATTCTGAAAGAAGACTTCATTACCTCCAAGACAGTTGATCATTCGTGCAGTGCAGTCAAACGCACTTAGGTGAATGGTCAGGTAAATTATGTTGGCGTTTGGATATAAAAGGAAAATATCCAAATAATCCAAGCGCCAATCAAAATTATTATTTTTTTTCAAAATTGTTCCATATTAACTTTTCACTGTTTTCATTGCAAAATCGCTATTTATACTCCATTTCAAATACCATGGCCCGATGCCACTGCAAAGTTTTATGTGGCTTCGGGCCATGGTATTTGAAATGGAGTATAACAACTTCAGCCACTCCGAAGTTACCTAAAAGAGATGCTTGTTGTTAACTTCTACTCGTAACCATATCTTACATAATACGTATATATTGTAATCTGTATTTATCGATAGAATTATGAATATCGGTAGTTGATAAATGAGAAGTCCCTATGACAGCTCAAAAATGCCACCGGAATTCCGACCATTGGTCATCATTACTGCGATCTCCAACCTGCTTGTCCAGCGTGACGATTATGGCATTTATGCCCTAATGCGGGCATTATACGCATCACTACTTTTTTCTTACATGTTTGGAGAACCAACGGCTAAAAAAACAATAATAAAATTTAAACTGGAAACAGGAAGCCAATTATAGGGACTATATTATTAAATAAAGTCACTTTTTCTGTCCCTATGTACGCTTAAATCTTTAAAACTACGCAACGGATTTTGATGAGATTTTTTTAAATAGGTAGAGTAATTCAAGAGGAAGGTTTTTATGTAGGTATAGTACCCCTGCGCAGCCGGGGCGGGTCGCTAGTAAGTAATAAATAGGAGAGCCCTACGTCCAGCAATGGTCTGCAGTAGGCTGATAAAGTGTGTGTGATGTATGGGTATAGTACCTCACAGAATCCTCCAGGATCTTTCCCTTCTCTTCTCAATGATTTTCTTCTTGCCCTTCTCGCTCGCATGACCTTCAACGACCGTAACAGCCGGGTATTAAAGTTCTTCCCTACCCTGCGGACTGTCCCACCCTCCTCCGGCGTAAAAACCAACTCTCTACACTCCATTTGGTTGTCCTACAATTAGAAAACAATTCACAATAATCACCAAATGAAAAAAAACTGACTTAAACCGATTTCTCCAAGATCCCATCTGATCACTATCTGTTTAGAAGTCAGATAAAAAAATAATTGTTGAAATGGGTTGGCGTGATATTGAGTTATTTATCCATTTGTTGTGCACATGCTTAATGCAAATTTATGACTTATAAATATCGTTTTCTCATGGGTGCGATTGTCAGAACTAGACCAAATTAAAATGGGACCAATCGGCGAGAAACAGCTTTCAAATAAAAAAAGAATCATCAAAATCGGTTTACACAGTCGGAAGTTTTGAGGCAACAAACATAAAAAAAAAACAAAAATCGATTGGGAAACCTCCTTTCTTCTGGTTAGTTGATAGCAAAGCGACTTCACGAGAGGGTAAATTGGTACGGTGTGTGGGTAGACCAGCAGTGTTATTTACTAAGGAAACCGCCTTGCTAACAGCGCTGTGTCAGCGCTGCGGCAGCGTCGAGCCTAAAAATGGTATTCACTAATGCACTTTAAACGACACTAGCGCTCGGCGACGAATGCGGCGTGAGCTGGAACTACACTGCGTCGAGAGTTACCGCCTACAGTTCGACGACGAGCTGTTCTACATTAGTGAATACCGTTTTCCGCAGCGCTGCGCTCTACGTCGAAGTGAAGGCTGTCTCGTCGTCGAGCTCGTTGACGAACGCAGCGTCGTATGTGTGAATAAGAGAATAGCATAGCAGAACTACAGCTCAGTTGCTCAGACTTCGTGAAAATGGCATTTGCGACAGTGCCGAAATATCGGGTGTTCAATAATACAAAACATTTTTCCACCGTGTTAGTTGATTCTTAATAGGTGTCATTACCAATTAAAATTAAAATGTATGCGAAGGGTCCACGGAAAGAACATGTCTAGCCAATTCAAATTACAGAAGGAAAAACCACCTTACTTTTAACAGAATAAGGTGTGAATTTGCCCTGATTTTTTTAAGCATTGGAGATGTTTTTTCCTTAGACCCTTCATGTAATGCAAAACTTCATACCTCACAAGCTTGAACCATTTCATCGTACATAACGTTTTTCCCACAAATCATGTATTCGTCGATGATCTCGTGGTACCGGTCCAGCCAGAAACTCTTGCAGGTCTCCTTTGACACTATTTCGACGTCGGTTTCCATGAGTTCCGGCGAGTTCTTGGCAACTGCATCGACACCGGCCTGTCATGGCAGATTTTGTTTAAATTCTCGATACAAGACCAGAGACCAGAACCACGAACGAAATGTTGCCTCCCTTTCACACTTATGTACGAATTCACGAGTGCGAGAGAGAGGCAACGGCAACACAACTCGCAGAAGGGCCTCAGTAGACGTACCATGAGTTGGAAAGTAAAGGTTTTACTCGATAGGTAAATCATTATATCGCGCTCACACTGACATGTTGTAGCGAGCGCTATGGACTGTTCTACGTATCGAGAAAAACCTAACGGTACCGATACTTGCAAAGTCATGGCATGGCTACAATATTTAGCTCTAACATGAGATTAACGCCATAATTCGATAGGTAAGTAATTTACTTTTTAGATTGATGATTCTCGTGAGATGGATATTAAGTTAACGTAAAGTTAAACGTCAATTCCAAACGGGACCATAAGTTGACCGCTGCCACGTCATTCACCCAGTTCTTTACTGAAGTTTACCACCTACCTCATTAAAAGCTTCTGTAGTACCCCATCCCGCTATACAAGCACGTGTTCCTTCCTTCTCCATATCCTCAGTCACGTTGTTGAAGCGCACCATCTGCGGGGTAAAGTCGCAGCCCTTCACGCGCTTGTTGAAATTGAAGGGTTCTGCCGTCATCACCACTGCTATGTCGTTGGCCATCCAGCGGACGTTGTTGAACGCTGATCCGTCGAAGCGGTAGGCTGTTGAGGTGTGGTTTGACGTAGTAAATGATACAACGAAGTCTGAGGTAAAACTGAATATATTAAAAATCATATGTATTAAATTAAGTAAAGAAGGGATAACCATGTAAGGCTGCGGGTCAAGGTAATGCTTGTGAGTGAGTGTTCCTAGGAAGTAGCTGGAATTACAGTAATCTGAGCCCAACGTTTTATGGCTTTAATTTAGGTTAATTAATATAGGTTCCTTATTAGGAATGGAATCAAGTTTCAATTAGGTTGCGGCTATACAGGATTGAATAGGTTGGGGCTACGCTACACTACACTGCATCGACAAGTGGAATTAGTGGGTAAATTTAAATTCTTCAGGGCGAACTCACTCCATCAGAGGCCACGTCTGTGCCCTCGGCTAGTCTGTGGCCATGAGTAAGCCCAATTCAAATAAAAAAAATACATCATCAGCTTTCCATCAGGGTCGCGTTTTATAAAGTGCATTTTACAATTTTACTGTTTGCCTCTCTTTCTAGCCAATATGTGCGTGCGTTAGAGAGGCAAACTGCGAAATTGTAAAATGTAACTTTATAAAACGCGACCCAGGCCTCTCCTTTTGACGCATTAGGAGGTAAATGCCCATTATCGCCACGCTGAGCAAACGGATTGGCGATCGTAATAACGTGTCCACTATGATGACGCTGCCCATCATCAATCTTCTATAAAAGAATGGTCAGTGACACATCAATCCCGTATGTAAGTTTGGTATTTATGTTACTTACTTTTGGGGACACTTTTCCAAATTGCTCTAGTGGCACTGTTCTGAATACAATCGTTAGTCTCTTTTGCTGATACCCATCTACGAAATAAACACTTATCGTCATTATTTTTAAAACACAATTACGTAAAGGAACTCAGGTTTAACCATTTAACGCATGGAGATAGAAGTTTTTAGTTTAAATCTGTAGCTGTACTGTGACTTTGGGAGTGACGGTTAGGTATACTCCATTTCAAATACCATGGCCCGATGCCACATAAAACTTTGCAGTGGCATCGGCCCATGGTATTTGAAATGGAGTATAACTATTACTTTCTAACCCATAGTACGGCATATTGATTTAAACTTTCACGATTATCACTCATATTTTAAAGACAAACGGGTCTTAATCGCGTAAACTTACGTTTAATTATATCCTGACGTTTCGGGCGTGAGTCTGCCTGCGACCACGGGTGTAACGTCATGCCCGAAACGCGAGGGGGAGGTGAGTTTGAGGGTGGTTTCTCTGAAACGTTTCAGAGAAACCACCCTCAAACATTCGCGAACAAAACATTCGAACTCGAACGTCGTCGGCGGCGAACATGCGTCGGTCACCGGCCAGAATACCCACGACCTAAGCGTTTACTCGATAAGTAATTCACTCTATCTACATATGTTATATTGCACCGATCGTGAAAGACTACTTTGCTTTTATTGAATGAACGTTTCGCGCCAATACGCGAGTAAATACGAACGGGATGAATAGAAAGTAAGCTGCACTGGTATGTGAATGTGGATTAAAGGTTAACCGACACCGGACGCGTGTGCGCGTTCTAGCGTCGGAAATGTCATAGTAGATGGCACACTGCTTGCACGTCACGCGCGCGTCCACGCAAGCGCTGTGCCATCTAATATGCCTATTCATACGCTACAACGCGCACGTCACGCACGCGCACGTGCTTTCAGTGTTATTCACTAAGGAAACCGCCTTGCTATCAGCGCTGTGTCAGCGCTGCGGCAGCGTCGATCCTAAAAATGGTATTTTCACTTTAAACGACACTAGCGCTCGGCGACGAATGCGGCGTGAGCTGGAACTACACTGCGTCGAGAGTTACCGCCTACAATTCGACGACGAGCTGTTCTACGTTAGTGAATACCGTTTTTCGCAGCGCTGCGCTCGACGTCGAAGTGAAGGCTGTCTCGTCGTCGAGCTCGTTGATGAACGCAGCGGCGAATGTGTGATTAAGGGAATAGCATAGCTGCACACGCATCCAGTGTGACTTGGCCTTAAACCGTTACTTGTGCGTTCCGGAGATGATGTAGAAGTTCACCACATCCTCGATGCAGGCAGCGGAGGTGAGGACATAGCGGGGGTGGATTATCACCCCGCCGCAAAGCCAGTTCGGATCCGACGTCACCTTGGCAGGCCGGAGGTATACCTGAGGTAAGATTTTTTTTTATTTGAAATGTTCTTACTCATGGCCACAGACTAGGGGTGCGTTTGCCCAGAAGGTGCATATTCACCCTTGACTTGAAGGTTGACGGGTTATATGATCTCGGAAATATAGACGCCGACAGGGAATTCCACTTCTTGGCAGTACGCATAAGGTAAGAAGACACGAAGCGCTTCGTGCGGATTAATGGAATATCTACCAAGTAAGGATGGAACCCGGCCGGCCGTGCGTCTAGAATTTCGATGGTAAAATGGGGATGGCGAAATAAGCTCATGAAGCTCTTGAGCAGACTCCCCGAAGTGCAATCTGATAAGATACTATGAAATACACATGGTACATGGTTACCAAAAATGTATAGGAATCTGGTAACAAAAAAGGAAACTAGCGTACACAGTTTCTGGGACATTTTGGGAAATGTGGTGGATATCGCTCAGCATCATCGTCTCTACCATCAGCCTACCAATTTTTATTAATATTGAAGACTTGATCCAAGTGTACAAACTTTTTGAGAATGCTCAGCTACGGGTTGAATACTTATAAAGTAAGTCAGCGGTTGAACTGACACTCATGGTAGACAAGAGGAATACTGTAGCGGTGTAGCCGTATCATGAGTTGGAAAGTAAAGGATACGTTAGGTTTTACTCGATACGTAAATAATGCATTTTATCGCGCACGCACTGACAAATTATGCCGCGGCCACGACATTGGTCTAAGGCGACAAGCCCGCTCCAACTCATGGATTCGCTCGCCGCTGGTCACCTTAGTTTCCTTCAAAAGCCTCTCATCACCGTCCCCAAATGACGGTGCAACGACCGTCCCACCCTTGTGGGATGCGACCCGGCCACAGCTGCAGTAGCGGAAACGCGGGAGCAGCCACACATACTCCAGGAGGAGTATCGTTTGTATATTCAGTTCAGTTCGGTCACCTCAGACCAATGTCGTGGCCAGGTCATTAGAGCGAGCGCGAAGGTCTGCTTTAAGAATCGAGTGAAACCTAACGTTATGCCCTGGCCACGACATTGGTCTAAGGCGACCAGCGGCGAGCGAATCCATGAGTTGGAGCGGGATGCCAATACGGGTACGAGAGGGAGCACCATACGTTTTCCGCTAAGCCGGTCGCCTTAGACCGATGTCGTGGCCGCGCGGCATTACCGATACTTAAAACCTCATGGTACTCGTATGGCTACTGATAAAGAATGCCTTTGGAATTAAGTTCGCCTTTTATACGTCAAGATTTTCTTTTATGCAAAAAAGTTTAGATAGATAAATAAACTCACCATGTAAGGCCTCGTATCAAGGACCGCTGTTCCTTTTAAAATTCGTCTGCTCGCGTGGGGCCCATTAGTTTGGTTACCATTTTGAAGAGGTTCTGGTGAATATTTTCAAAATAATAAAATAAGTAACATAGATATAAGTACTGGTGCTGTACAATTGCTGTTTTAGGGTTCCGAAGTTAATTAAGAACCCTTATAGTTTCGCCATGTCTGTCTGTCTGTCAGACCGCCCGTCCGTGACAATGGTGGACCAGAAAGCTGTTTGGCACGAATGTATCAATCTCGCCGATAAAAATATGAATAAAAAAATGTTTAGAGTAGGTAGGTAACGGCAGTAAGAGTAGGTACATTTGTCACCACCCCAACTCCTCCTACGGGTGTCGTAAAAGTAAGGGATTGAAGTGGTACTGAACATTATTTGGATTGATGGTGGACAGCAGCGTCATCATAGTTGACAGATTACTGCGATCGCCAATCCGCTTGCCCAACGTGGCGATTATGGGCATTTATCTCATAGGCCAAATTTTTTTTATTTTTCTGTGTGAGCTCCATAGTAAAAGTTGTTCAGTATAACCTTCTAAATCAACCCGTTCAAGCTTTTCAGTGGATCGTGTAACACCCTGTATGTCAACATTGTCTATCACAAAACTTTTTCTTCTATAATAAACTAGAAATACTGACCATAGTGACCATCGGCTGTATAAAAACTTAAAATTAACAGAAACGAACTTAACAACATCACGTGGAATAACTTTTGTTCATGAAACATGTGCGTCTGACTGAGTACAATTTCACGCAACACTGAAATTCTGAGATTAATTGATTAAGTACCTACGTCATACCAATACATACATTCATGTAAATAGTTACCTACCTATACGATTATTTAAGACATTTTTAAACAATGAAATGTCTAGAGCATGGGTACCTACTCAATTCATAGAAATGAATGGTAATTTTCCAAGCTATTGATGGAAGCTATAAAACCTAGATATCCAAGTACCTACATATCCCGCGTAACTATATTTATGTATTATATATTTCGTAGTTCGTACCTACCTACCTACATTGCTGCTCCGATAATCTTAAAAAAAATCTGTGGGGTCATAATTAAGAGTATTTAAAAAACAACCTACACAATTGATCGCCCGAATTAGATTACTACACTGTACACTACACTACATTACACTGTAGAGTAGAGTAGAGTACCTAATTCGAATGATTCTATGAAAACCGGAAAACAACTCTAGATGTAGGTTACTGCCGCATTCGTACTTTTTTACTATTTTCGGGATGGAAATCATTCGTAAGTATAAATTATACTTTGATTTCTAATAATGATTTCCTAATATCGAATTTCCCATTCCAACTCGGCATCCATTTTCCTAAGACGATGAAAACGCAAAGCCTTCATTAACGTTTGGGGCTAGGTGGCACCACTGTCATACTACTTAACAATACTTTCCCCCGGAACGTATGATATAATACGACTATTTGTCGAAAGATGGCGCTAAAATAATGTAAGCTTAGGCTACTCAACACTAGATGGCGCGCTGTCTCTGTTACTGCAAATTAATACGTACAGATTTTTAATACATAATTATATATATACGAAACAAAAGACATCTTTTCTGTTTTACTTTTGTATTTTGAATAGTGAAGAGAAACTTTAAACTCGCACGGTCAATCAAGTTTCTAACCATTTTGCTTGGAATTTTTCCCATACAAATTAGCATCGCACAAGACAAATAACATTGTAGGTAGGGTACACTAACCACATATTATTTTTGGAGCCATTTTAAACACAAAAAGCCTTTACGATTTTTACACAACCTAGATCAATTTCCAAATTCGACGTAGGTATACACCAAGAAGGCAAACTCTATCTTAATCGGGTCGTCTAAGACTTTCTCCACCTCGAATTGGAATTAAAATAAAATTAGCTTAGACAATTAAAAACCTGGTTTAGAAAAAAACAAAAAG
>JALPQI010015976.1:0-20536 GCA_025490895.1 Thaumatotibia leucotreta | reverse complement strand
TTTCATAAGATTTAAAATGATCTTCTCTGCTTTGCTTTAAGGTTGACTGGTAAAGAGAAATAAGATAAAAAAATTTTTTGTGCAATAAAGTTTAAAATTTAAAAAATAGAATTGACTTTCATCGACTTCATTTTAGCAACCGATAATCGTTTCGCGAAATCGGTTCGATAGGTGTACGATTATCATGACATTTTCCAAATCGAATCGAAAGTATCGGAATCGGAACGAAACATTTCATTATAGATAGTAGGTATTCACATCGCGCATCTTTACAATGGTGTGATTCCAGATTTTTATTTGTAAGTATTTATAGAATCCAATATCAATTTAGACAAAGTGCCCGTCTTAAGACGATAAAACTGTTCAATGAATCCTGTGATGCCGAACAAGAGGTAAAATACGCATACTTTGCGTTGCAATTTTGCTTTGTGATCTTGACGTACTGTCATTTTCAATTTTTACTTTATTTTATTTCGTTGTACGCCATTCTTACTGCATTAAATAGAACGGCCGATGTCTGCAGATTTTAGCACGTCTTTAAATAAAGCTTGAAGACCGCGACGTGAGTGCAAGGTGCCCGGCGCCTGGATTTACGATCTTAGTTTTTCGGTTGGTGACACCCGCTTTCGTGTTTTTTCACGGTACATTTTTCTTCAGTGCCGGCACGTAATGTGATTTAATTGTGTTTTGGGATTATTATTCATCGATTGTGGGCGTTGCGACGTCGTTTATTGGAGCCTGGGTGGTAAGGATGCGGTTTTTGTTTACGTAGCCTGTAGCGACGATCTTGAGTTATCGAATTAAATGTTCAATCATGTAATCAAGTCGCGACGATAAACAATGCGTCGATTCTGCTCGGGTTTGCGTTTGTTTATACTATCTTTGTCTCTACAGCTGCTACTAAACATGTACATATTGTCTGAGAACTTTGTTCTGGCCTAAGCTTTCTATTGGAAAATTCCTGGATGTCATTTAAGTGTGCATAGGAATAAATCATTCTTTTTATAGAAGTTGAGATGAGTCAGTGCCGTCAGAGATTGGAGTGATAAGAATGTTGATAGCTGCTTAACTTGTTATCAGATTTCATCTTAATTACATTTTCAGCATGTGTGCAATTAAATATACATGCATAATTTATAGATGAAAGCTAAAACTACATCTTACATCAATGTTATAGTTATGATTCATGACCAAACCATAATAAATTTTGGAAAGTGCACCAATGTCACAAAATGTCACTGCCAAGGAAAGTGTATGCCGCTAGTGAGTGGAATTCAATAAGTAAAAAAGAGATTTTTTCTACAAGACATCCATGGTTTTTGATTAATTAATATTTAATTATTAGTAAGAAGGAACTTACCCCTGTCAGGAAAAAAATGAGTTTATATTGATAGCCTCATTACAATAATTCATACTCTTTGATGTTTCAAGAGATCAAAGATAACAGCTAGAAATTGGATGTTAAATGTAGTGTCATGTTCAATGAATTGTCAAATCCAGTAAAACTCTTATTTTGCAGATATAGTAACAGTTTACATATTATGACAGCTGGAGTTGCTCATTGCTTAAATTACTGATATTGTCTTGTGTTTATAGTAGTTTCAGAACTTCAAATGTGACATTCCCAGTAATTTGCCCAATATTATTTAGCATTTGGGAATATTTTTCATAAAATGGGTAACAGTGGCTGAGTGTTGTAATGGTCTTTTGGAAATCCGGTGCTTGATTTTTCTTTTAGTTGTTAAAGAAAAAATACTATTTTAGCTTACGGAAGGCAAGCCAGTAGGAATCGAGTTCTATGAACACCCGCCACTGATGGGTAAATTACTGCACATCACTGTTTCCCATCACTGTTTCATGTCCATTGCACAAGACTTTGAGCCACTACAGAGTATGGATGGTTAAAATACCAGTGAAATATCTTAACACCCACTTTCATAATCTTCCTTTTTAACCATTTAAAAGGTTTAAGGGTGTAATCTGGGATTGACTATGTGGATCTTTTACCATTTAAGAAATAGGATTATGACCACAGTCACACCTAAAGTGAGCACCAATTGATTATGAAATGTTTAAATTTCATTGGTATTGTCCCTTGTCTCTGATATAATAATATCATAATAAGCCTTTTATTGTTCTATATCCAACATTTGCAATTTTTTTGTGAAGTTTAGGGTATTTGACATGGATCTCTTGTCGGGTGTAAGCCTCCTCCCTCTTTTGCCATCTATTCCTGTCTCTTGCAAGTATCATCCAGTTTTTTTCCACTATTTTCCACAGATCTTCTGCCCAACGCTTCTTTGGTCTTTCCAACTTTCCTTTTGTTATGTAGGCCTTTACATTGTGTGACTGTTATTGTCCATCTGTTGTCTGTCATACATGTCATACGTGCCCACCTGCATTCCCTCCTGTCTCTGAGATATAAGTTTCAAAATAAATTGGCAAATATATTCTTCTCATACTAATAATGGTTAATCCATTTCATAGTGTGTTGATCAACCTTAATCACTATAAGCAGTATATATTGGCATGACATGTGACCGTCTTATCAAACAAGAATGAGACTGAAAGCGCGTCCACACATGTCTATTTTGAGATGAACACATCCACTATGTAATAGCTATTCACTGTGCTCTTATCAAGTAAATTGAAATTAAGAGTAAATATAGCACTCATGATTACCAGTTCAATCTAGTGAGATAACTGTGCTGTGCGGTGACCGGCATAGTAGTATACTAAACATGGACAAGTGATTATCAGTTAAAGATGCATGTATGGGTTACATAAGGATATTGATAAGTGTACCATTCTATTTTACATATTAAAATATTATCGAACTGGGTTACTCACGTAATTTAAGTTGATGATTGCTCGTACACGTCTTGACCGAAGGTGATCCGCACGAGGACCCTCTTAATAGGTTGAAATATGTCGAGTATTTCGATTTATATGTTTGCGACTTAAATAAGTTTGATGTTTGTTAGACATGTTAGTTCTAATACTTCGAAATCTAAAATTATACTTTAAATGTTTTTGATTTGACTTTTAACTAAATGTTCAAACAAATTATAGCATTATACATCATCATCATCTTGGTGTTCTATCCTACCTAGTGTCAGAGGCTTTATGTTTCCACTTTGCCCAGTTTTTGGAATTTCTCATAATTTTCCCAGACATTTCATTATCCTCATCAGCCTTTTTCAGTCCACTTCTGGACCTGCCTCTCCTATTACCTATGCGTATGGCCGTTTTAGGATATGCCCATAATCGCCACGCTGGTATCGATCACAGTAGTGTGTCCATTAGTTAGAGTATGATGACGCTGCTCCTCATCATCAATATTTGCCGAGGAGTATATGTTATGTAATGCTTAGCTGAAGCTAATGTCTCTTTCATAATAATCATAATTTCTTCTCTTTCAAACAAGTCACTTGAGTGAAAGAGATATACATTTCATACATGCTCCCATAGTGTTTGTAAACAGACGCGTATGTTCTCGTGGTTTATAAATTTTCTTCTCTTTGTTTCAGATAGCAAGTAACAATAACAACCCAATTAAGCAATATTCCTTTCCAAATCTTCCTAAAGACTGTTTTTAAGGTTTAGTTTTCCCCGACGAGGCCAGATGCAGAGATGCCAACATTGAGAGAGATACAAAAGACGGAATTAGATATTTATTTTATTAGTATTAATTATTAGACTCCCTCTAGTTATCGCTTCTAGTGTTATTAACCATTAAATCAAATTTATTATAATTTATAAAAATGAAATATTCAAACTGAGATTTTGATTAATTTTAAAATGAACTTTCACGAATATAGTTACAAAACGAAAGATTAAGGGAAATCGTTTGATGGACCAAAATGGACAATATGACGTCGAATGTCACTTTGAGGAACAAGCAAAGGAAAGACAACTTGATAACTCGGAAGCAGGACAAGAGTCCGGAGAAGACCATCAGAGGGACCCGGGGGGCATACCGGGCTGTGCCTTCAACATCGAAGAGGGATGAAGAGGAACCGGTGGACCGGCTGGACCGGTCGAAGAAGTTCATCTCGCAGAAGACGGGGTACGGGCTGGGGAAGAGACCAGAGTTGCTGAAGAACAGGAATGTGCATTTAGCCTCTTCGCGATATGGTCAGGTGAGTGTTTTAAATGTAAGCCAGTAGCACCGATGTTGGACAGTTGAATTTTATGTTTAAGTATGGTCGCCATCTAGTTCTAGGATTATCTTTCGCATTTGATTTTTTCTATGGTAAGCACATCAGTGGCCCTACCGTGAACTTCGAAATCCGCGAATTTCGAGGATTTGTCTCTCTCACTCTAATGACAACGTCGTTAGAGTTACAGAGAAAAATCCTCGGAATTTACGAATTTAAATTTTCGCGGTAGTAGGCCTGGGTGCATAGGTAAGATCCCAATCGCTAACGCTCAATCCTGAACGTAGCGCATCTCTCTTTATGGCATTAATAAAAAAAATGACAGAGAGAAATTGAGCGTTAGTGATTGGTAACTTGGCTATGCATCCTGTCACAACATTGTGGGAATATTTGACCCAGTTTTAATCGTCTCCAACATAAATATGTGATCATATACATATGTACACAATGCTTCGTGCTCATAAATATCCGAACATGCCATTCTGTCTACCTTGTTCTAATGTCTATGATGGCGACTGTACAAACAGCAACATTCAGCTGTTTCAGCATTCAGAAGTTCATTTGCCGGACAAGTGTCCGGTGCGTGTACACACACTCATAGTGAACCATACACCACCACAAGTCCGGCAAAAAAAACGGACCGTCGTCCGGTGAAAATACCGGAAGTCTACAAGCGGCCTTAAAGGTCTCCCCAAATTTATCGACGCGAATTCGGCTAAATCCATTTATGAAAACCTTTATTACAACGCAATAAGAGCGAAAAAGAAACAACTCTGACTATACCGATCGACGATAACACCATGCGATTTGCCTTAAAAATGCAAAACGTCGATAGGTTTGGTGAGACCCTAACTGTACATTGGTGTAACTTTTTAGAAAAGGCATAAGGTATTATATACTGGTACACAAATAAGGTGGGCGATGGTATCAGGTACTGTCAAGTCAATACAAAAAAAAACGTGTATTTCACAGTATGATCCAAAAAAAAGGTGTACACAAAAATGTTCAAAAATATGTCCCAGTGCACTCTAATTCGGTGTAATAAGAACGTCGTAACATAATTTATGAGCGGATTATTTCGATACTTATTTTTGCACTTGATTGTACTAACATCTTTTCATTGTTATACTATACTACTTTTACTATACTATACTTTGGGCGAATTTTCCTTTATTTTCCAACTTAGTTAGCGTGCTGAATACGATTTCGAACTCGTCCAATGCACTTTTGTAAGGACACTGGAAGCTGTATTCAATTATCAACCTTGACTGCTTAGAAATAAAGTAGAAATGTAATTTTCCATCACGATAAAACTTATAGACTGGTTGAAATGTTGTAAGTCAATGTTTATGTTTTTGTAAAATATATACGACCATCAATTATCAGTACGATAAATGTTCAATTGAGTCATTCTGATTCTCGTAGCGAATACGTGGCGGAATGTGACGTTTTGGAGGAAAATTTACCCTTTTGCACTATAAGTATGAGATATCGAGCTGAGGTGTTCAAAAATATGTGAACCTTGCAAACAAAGATTTATAAGACATATTTTATAATATGGTCAGCCTCCGTAGCCTATTTGGTGACCGTGCTTACGATTCTTACGAAGTATCGGGTTCGAATCTAGGCGAGGGCATAATTATGTTAAGGGTGAAGATTGCGTCACTACAAATTGTTTGGAACCACTGACCTTTATTATCATAATATATACGCAACAATGTCATGAATTTACTACATTGTTGTAAAGGAAATATGTAACCCATGACCAAGGAACAAATATTTGTGATAAATAAATACACAAATAATGCGCTCGCCGGGATTCGAACCCGGAACCTCCAGCTTCGTAGGCAGGTTCACTACCAACTACACCTACCTACTACACTAGTAGCTCGCGGTGAGACCAGCGCCTAAGCTATGAACTATCGGCTATAAACATGAACAAAAGATACGCACTCCCGTGTAAAAACAAGAGACAGGGCGATACCCGCCCGGAGGTGATAGCTGATAGCTGGGCGAGTATCGCCGTGTCTCTTTCATTTACATGGGAGTGCGTATCTTTTGTTTGTGTTTATAGCTTAGCAGCTCGCAGTGAGACCAATGCCTTACGTGCTATATCATCTCAATCTGTGACATCAATTAATAGGTCGACACAGGATCTTGGCATAGCTTAGGCCTAAATTAGGATACTACGTACTTTTTGGCAAATTACGGTATTACATCATCCGGCATTGCCCTAAGGAGTAATTACAACGGGCAATTAAAACGTCACAAGTGGATTTCACCTCACAAGGGAATCCTATACTTATTGCAATACTTTACGTTCTGAAGTGGCTTGAATTTTAAGTGTATTTTAGTGCTTTCGATTGAAAGGTGTGGTTTTGGCTGTAAGCCAAATTTACCCTATATGCGCCTTTTGCACTGTTAACAAAATAAAACTGCTATTTTTAATCAAATTGGCTATTAGAGGGCCTTATGTGTATTGTAATTGTTATTTTAAAGTTTTGTCAAAGTTTTGCACCCATAGTTCTGACCCCTACCCATTAGTTTCATTTTAGCTTGCAGATGGTGATGGTATAGGTCTGGATTTTTTCATGCCTAATGTTGAGTTTTTTTAAAGAGATTTTCTATACGTTAGTACTATTGGTTATTCTGTGTCACTGCGGCATTACTACAATTTATGGTCGCAGTATTAATCGTTTTGCGTAGGGTAACATGACCTAAGTGCGTCAGCGGTTTCAGCAAAATGTAGATCTGGGCTAATGAAGTGGTGACGTTTGTTACACACGTCATACCCTTACACTACAATCAATAGATGTAGTTAAATACCATGCCATGATGATTATAGGGTATTTCACTTAGACAGTAAGAACCTAAAGGTGCATTTAGACCAAACGAACATTCGCTCATTCTATCCCCCACTCAACGAAATTCGTTCGTTACACAAAACGTGATTCGTCGAAATTCGTTGATTGAGTGGGGTATAGAATGAGCGAATGCTCGTTTGATCTAAATGCACCTTTAGGACCTCAGAAGTTCCTTATGGATAAAGTTATGATGAGCAACTTTGACTATAGCACTAACATATGAACTTTATTTCAAATAGGTATTTGTTAGTTAGTCAGTTTTGCTTGTCAACCAACGGTATGTGACATGTGACCATTGAAAGGAATTTAGTCAGCCTCGGTAATTAAGTTGGTAGTGATCCTGCCTACGAAGCTGGAGGTTCTAGGAGGGTTCAAATCCCGGCGAAGGCACTACTTGTGTATTTACTTATCAGTTATGACAAATATCTCCTTTATTGGCCATGGCTGTCTATAGACATATTTAAGTATCTATCCGTTATATATATCGTCACTTGGTACCCACATCAGAAGCCTTCATTGAGCTTACCGTGGGACTAGGGGCCTATTTCTCGAAAGTTTGTAACTTGTAATACAAGCGGAAGTTGTTATCTAATTAATAGTGTTAAAAAGAGATTTCCACTTGTATTACAAGTTACAAGCTATCGAGAAACGGGCCCTAGGTCGATTTGTGTAAGATGTCCCAAGATATTTATTTATTTATATATTTTCAAACATAGAATACCCCAAACCACAACGCAGACAGTACGTCACAACCACAGATAATCATCCAACGCCTGTTTCAGTAACAGGAAACGCTTCTATCTGACCTAAAAACACAGTTTCTTCAACCAAAGGTCAAATGTCTCATAATTTAGAACATCATCTCAATTTACTCACCTTAAACAGCCACAATCGGAGCTTCAAGTGACTCATACAGGTCGGGACGTCCGCATGTGGGTGTCGGGTCAATTGATGCGGCGTTCGAAAACGGTGTAAATGTCTCTGGTGTCTAAAAGAATTCTGTCGTTTTCCGCTAGATAATTGTTATTATCGCGGTTTATCGAGCTGCGTCAACGTTTACAGGGTTAGATAGTATGAAATACTTTCTATGATTTAGGTACTTATAAATCCCAAATACTTTACGAGAGTAAATGTGTTATGAGTTAAAATAAATTTATAATATTATCTAAAGAAAGTGGCAGATTGAATTTAGCTATTAGCAAGACAATTATTGATTTATTGCAGACTTTACACAAAATTTTCAAGTTTTACAGATTATGATTTAGTGCTCCATACATTGTAGAAGCTCAATAAACTTTAAGTGGTGAACCTATCATAAAATCGCCATTAGGCCATTGTGTGGACATTGTATTTTATGGGTGCCAGTTAATAGCTTAATTCCAGTCGAAAATGAGACATTCTCAGAAAAACGGAATAACCAAAGTTATTGTTTTACTTGGAATCAAAGAAAACATAAACATAATAAACATTTATTTCAGACTAATTATACAGCCCTACAGTGCAAATCATCATCACTAATACCTATAGTGCAAATCATGCCCACAGCAAATTATTTAAAATACACATGAAAAATCTAATAAAGGAGCATTCCATGAAAACATCTACTTTTTGTCGCTTACGTGTCGCTATGGTAGCTACCCTAATAAAATATGCTAGCTGGTAGGAAACACTGTCAATCTTAAAGCCTTGATATGTTATTGTTATACCGTAACTCAGCTTACTAATTTAATACTTCAAAAGTATTGAAAAGACAGTGTCGCTTACGACACGTTTTCATGGAATGCTCCTAAAATGAATAATAAATTAAATTAAAATTACAATCAGACCATAACAATATACATAAGCTAGTGGAAGCCATAGATGATACAGTCATGTAATGCGTCGTCCACCCGTGTTTATTTGGTAGAATAGAGTCGAGCTTTAAAAAGCCGAAGCAAATCGCAGAAGAATCGCCGGCAGTGTGACAAGGTCGCCGTAAAACGCTGGTTGACCGTCAGGGTCAAGGGTCGTACTATAAGTGTCTGTAGTATTGTCATTGTTGAGTTTACGAGAAACGTGATTTAGCGCTACGCTCGTAAACATGAGCGTAGTCGGTTTGTTTGTGCCGTCTGGTACCATGAGCTGCCGTCGCGTTATTTAACGCGGAATTCTACGGACAAATAAAACATGGAAGCCGCACGCCATACTAAACTGCCTTTCAAAAACGGTGCTGAATTTTAGTTGACAAATGTCACCCCCTCTCCAATTCATCACGGTAATGAATTTCAATATCAACCTATAAAAACTTAAACCGCCATTTAAAAATAGTTGTGATTGGTCCGTCAAAGTTTTTATTGGCTATATTTGTCAAAGATGTTGCGCCGAAATATGCGCGGTGTAAAGAAAAGCGCTATGTCCTGCCCATCTTGGCACAATTGAACAATTGTGTTTGGGAGCATTTTTGAGCTGGCGTTAGACGTCCATGTTATATATGGTCGCAGCGCGGTTACTTCAAGCACACTGTATAGCCCTCTCCATCCCGCTCGTACTTGTGTATTGGCGCAAGCGAGCCAGATAGAAAATAAACGCTCGTTAATAAAGCAGCAGCTCATAGCATGCAACACTGCGATACTGGTCTGAGTTCTTGGCTGATCTTGACTTCAGTTAGCCCTCTTTTTCACTTATTTATTATTGATGTTTCGATTTGCGTTAAATTAGACAGGTTACTTGGGACATTAATAGAAGTTTATTTATAACGACGATTTATTTATAACGAACTGGGGCCTATTTCTCGAAAGCTTGTAACTTGTAATACAAGCGCAAGTCCTTCGGCCCGTTTCTCGAACGCTTGTAACTTGTAATACAAGTGGAACTCTCTTTTTAATGGATACTATTAGTTAGATAAGCACTTCTGCTTGTATTACAAGTTACAAGCTTTCCAGAAATAGGCCCCTTATCTAATTAATAGTGTTAAAAAGAGACTTCCACTTGTATTACAAGTTACAAGCGTTCGAGAAACAGGTCCCTGAAGGACCATTCCATTCCATTCATAGATCAAATCAGTAGCTGTTCCATAATTGGATGGTTTTTTTTTGCGACGGCATTCGTTCTTTGTGGACCCATCTATACACTTCCGTTGGGCGGTTAATATGTTTGTTTATACGTCTATCTACCTCATAGGGGGACCGTGGAAATATACGATCGCCAACATAATTGAAGTTGACAACTCTACCAAGTGTTAATCTATTTAAAAATAGACTTGATAAACTATCCCAAGTAAGATGTCCCAAGATATTTATTTATTATTATTTATTGTATTTATCTAAAGGAGCGTTCAAACCAAAAGAGCATGCGCTATTCTAACCCCCCACTCTACGAAATTCGATCGTTACACAAAACTTGATTGGTTGATTTCGTAGAACGGGGGATAGAACAGAGAATGCTCTTTTGGTTTGAACGCACCTTAAGCCGTGAAATCGTGCAAAGTGAACGGTGATTTAGAATTTTAGACGTACAGTCAATGGCAAAATAAATATGTCCCAAATGCACTTTCATTCTGTGTAATAAGAATGTCGTAACATATTAGATAATAAAAGGTTTATTTCGATACATATTTATACGTGCAGTCAACTGCACATAGACAGCTAATGCTGGTACAGTCAACTGTACCAGCATTAGCTGTCTATCTAAAACAAAATTATAATAATAAGTTACTTTTTAATAACTCAATAACAGTTAAAGTTAAGATACTAGTTTCTTGGACAAATTGATTATTTTTGACCTAAATAAGCTTCCCTTTAAGTTTAATTTAACGGAAATCAATAAAAACACGGTGTATATACAAATAAACATCTCATCTCATCTCATGAGAATCCTAGTGACATTCACAGTCATTGTATTTTCAATCATACAAGCGAACTTTATTGTACAACTTTACGACAGAACGTGATATAAACAGCACTAAACACGGCTGCGGCCACGTTCTGACAAGTTGACTTAAACGTGACGCACGCGCATGTATTGGCACTTCAGTCTTTACTAGTAAAAACGACGTCTCTGCTCAAATAGTTCCTAATATTCGCGATTCGGAGGATTTAGGTGTAGCAAATATTTTAAATAAATATTATGTGACAAGTTATAAATATTATCTAGTCACTTTTTGTAATATAAATATATCAAAGCGGGTATGTAAGTTGTATGTATGTGTTGGAAAATGAGTCGTCTAAGGAATTAGTAACACTATTTTCAATTTCATATGTAGCTGGAGCAAATTTAAGAAAAAATACAAAGTTTAATAGATAAATTAGAGTACTTATATTATAAAGTATATTTACTAAAAATAATAATGCCATAATAGTTTTATACTATTGTCGTCGCAAAGGCATCGTGCCGGCAGGGCCATAAATCACCGGGTCGGCCACGCCCCCTTTGCTACCTGCTTGTAGGGATGCGTGCCGCAACCTTCGCACATTATCGATGGCGTTATCAGTAATCATATTTGGTTTGGTGGATTAGTTTAAACTCATTCTTAAAAATATTAGTACATACGTAATGATTTTCGTAGTAAAGATATATTTAAGTGTAGGTAATATGAATATAAAAGAAAATGTTGTAATAAAGGTTTATTTTTATATTTAGGTACATACTTACGGTAAATAAATATACTTAAGTTAAATAATTATAAAATATATAATATAACTAAATAATAACACTAAAAGCATGCAAAAAAGCATGTGTATACTAAATATATTGCAACAATAACAAACATTACAATTAGAAAATACCAAGTAGATAGTAATAACCGCTATTATGATTAACCGTTTAGGTAATTCTATAATAACCTATTCTAATTCTAAAATAACTCAAACCTCAAACCTAACGACTTAAATATACTACATACTACTTAATAAATAAATATTTATAAATATAGGAATTAATTCTACTTATACCTACCATATGCATAGTATTGTTTCATAGAACAAGCGCGGTTCATCGATAAGAAATATCGACTTTAGCCGCATCTCTCTGACAGCTCGTTTTTATTGCCCTGCCGGCACGATGCCTTTGCGACGACAATAGGCACGTAGTACGGTCGGCTCTAATAATATGTATACGATTTTGATCCTTATGCCCTTGATATACGTTTCGAAATGTATGCATATTATTAGACGTGACTGTACCTACCTACAGGTAAATTCACTAAAGCTGGCACGAATGGAATGAATGAAATGAATGACATCTATCACTGTGTGTATGCGGTCGTCCTATACCGACCTGTATCTACTGTCATTTTGACATCCACACATAGATACATTCTGTCAGTTACTCAATCCATTCGTGCCAGCTTTCGTGAATTTACCTGTACCTAATAAATAATAGTACAATGAGACTTAATCTGACCAGTGTTTTGAGGGCGGTTAGGTCTTTCGCGGCCCCCTCAATCCAACGATAAATAAAAAAATGCATAGGAAACAACGTTTACTAATATTCGTGATAGACACACAAGTGCTAGTGCAGTGCACTGAGTGCACACTTACTAGGATTCGAACCTGGGACCTCTAATTTCGTAACCTGGGGCGACTACGGTTGACGTCATAAATGCTCAAATAGTTCTCAACATCGTTTTGCGTGATTTCGGTTCGAATGTTAGGCTACTTATGCAAATAGTTGCATGTGCATGTTTGATTTTCTGAGTATTTGTTATGATAACTTGCGCGTTTTTGGATGTTATGTAATACACATTTTTGACGAGGATTCAAGTAGACAAAAACATTTAACTAATATAATTTTGACCATGGCCCGATTAGCTACTTTTGCGGCCTTAGCACATCTTTTGTTTGAGAGCACCTCGCAGCTATCCGTCTCTTTTCGATTGTATTGATTGAAAAGAGACGCGTAGCTGCGAGTAGCTGTCAAATAATAAAAAAGAGGTGTATTAAAACTTTTTCAACGATTTTTGGTTTTATCAAAGTATTTATCTTTTATTATTTTTTAAATAGGTACGGTCGGCTCTAATAATATGTAAACGATTTTGATCCTTATGCCTTTGACATACGTTCCGAAATGTATACATATTATTGTGACGTGACTTTAGGTACAGTCAAAGACAAAATAAGGTGTACACAAAAATGTTCAAAAATATGTCCCAGTGCACTCTTATTCTGTGTAATAAGAACGTCGTAACATATTTATGAGTGGATTCTTTCGATACTTATTTTTGCACTTGACTGTATATGACTCGAGCGTATGAATTGTTCTCATATTCTCATATCATATATTCTCATATCAT
The DNA here is from genome assembly GCA_025490895.1 of Thaumatotibia leucotreta. Taxonomy (NCBI): domain Eukaryota; kingdom Metazoa; phylum Arthropoda; class Insecta; order Lepidoptera; family Tortricidae; genus Thaumatotibia; species Thaumatotibia leucotreta. The sequence continues at coordinate 7,244 of JALPQI010015976.1, read as the reverse complement.
TTATTCATTAACAATACATAAGATTGTGTTTGAACATTTAAAATAAATTAATATTACAAGAATTTCCATTTTAGCAAAAAATTATACACAGCAAGTCAAACAAAATTTTTATCGAATAATATAATAATATTTCATATTAGGTACTTGCACACAAAATCCTTAATACTAATGATTAAAGTCAAAACAAAAACTTACATACCAGAATTCCAATGTCAAAAATAACAAAATTACACAAATTTACATGCTAAAAAATTAATAAATAAATAAGTCATTCTGTTTTACCAAAATCATCAACCGAATATAAACATTGTACAAGCAGTATACTTTTGAGTTTTCTACAGAAAGTATTAATGTTTGTGAGTGATTTTAACTCAACTGGCAGTTTATTAAAAATACGAATTCTTTGAAAACTCTCAGTATGCTTTACTACTCTCAGCCTGGTAACTATGTTTTGAGACAAGTCCTTTCGCCTAGTCGCAAGACGCTTTTCTCTTTCCTCTACTGACTCGGTACTAAGAATATGCTTTAACAAATCCTTAAGTATTAGAAGTACGTACAGACTAGGGACAGTAAGGATTTCAAATTTAATAAAATATTCCCGGCAGGAAGTCTCCTGTGGTATTTTTGCCATTAGCCTAATAGCTCTTTTTTGAGCAACGAAAGCGCATTGAACATTGTATTTGTAGCTGTTTCCCCACAATTTAATACTGTAACGTAATTTCGACTCTATCAAAGCGTAGTAGACCATTTTTAGTTGTTTTTGTGTCAAAACATCCCTCAGACTCCTGAGTGCATAGCATGAGGAGCTGATTGATTTTGTCAACGTCTCAAGCTCTTTCTTCCAGTTCAACATAGAATCAATCTGAACACCAAGAAATCTAGCTGATTCTACTTGTTCTATACTAACGCCTTCCAAATTGATATGTATTACGTCTTTGTTTCGGGCTGTCGTTCTAAAAAGTAGGGCGTTTGTCTTGGTTGTATTTAATTGCAGATTATTAATCTTCAGCCAGGTACTTAACGATACCAAGACGTTATTCAACTTATCATTTAAGTTATTAATACTATCGGCCGATACAATTGCGTTAGTATCATCAGCGAAAACAGTTAACTGTGTATCAGGGTGAATGTCTTGCATATATTTAATCATATCATTAGTAAATATAATGAATAAAATGGGGCCTAATATGGATCCCTGAGGTACTCCTCTGTGTACCCCAGTGGTTTTTGATTTAAACACCTTTTCTACCGAATTATCCGTACACTTCAATTGTACAAACTGCTTTCTGTTTGTGAGGTACGACTGAAGAAGAGACAACAGTTTTCCCCTGACGCCATAGTGTTGTAATTTAGCTAAAAGAATGCGATGGTTAACATTGTCAAACGCCGAACTTAAATCAAGAAAAAGTGCTGCGACTTTCTTCTTCATATTCATTTGTGACGTGGCATCTGTCATTAGCGCACTTATGGCTTCATTTGTACCCCTGCTCTTTTGATACCCGTATTGGCGATTACTTATTATATTATGCAAGAGAAAGTGCTTTATTAGACGGTCTTTTACTAGTCTTTCAAGTAATTTGGAGAGAGTTGGCAAAAGAGATATCGGTCTATAGTTCTTAGCATTTGTCTTTGAACCCTTTTTATGTACCGGTAAAATCTTTGCAATTTTTAGTTGGTCTGGGAAGCAGCCGCTTTCAAAACAATTGTTAAAGAAACATGCTAGTGGAACCTCAAGTAAGTCAATGTTATCTTTGATAACGGTGATGGGGATCTCATTATATCCACACGACAATTTAGTTTTCAAATTATTTACCAAAAACCTTATTTCTGTGGGTGTAACTTGCTCACACACAATGTCGCATTGAACTTTAGCTACATGTGACTGAAATAATATCAATGCTTGTTCGATTCTGTCAAAAGCATCATTCCCTGGGTTAAACTGAGCTAAAAAAGCATCACAGACTTTGACAGGATCGCTTATTATTTCCATACTACCATTTTCTTTCGGTACCTCCAACGTTAAGTTATCACTTAGCTTGCCAATAATTTTATTTCTGTATTTGGTGACAACATTCCAGATTTCTTTAGCTGAATCTTTTGCTTTTGTAATTTGGGCTTGAATGGCTAATTTTTTTGCGTTTCTAATAACTCGTCTAAGAATGCTGACGTATTTGTTTCTATATCTATCCACTGACTCCGAGGCGTGTGTTTTATTTGTCACAAGAAAGCGTTTCATGGTACACGAGACTTTCAACCCTCTTGTAATCCAGTTGATTCTCGGACGACCACTAGTTGGAACTTTTTTACGTCGCTTTGTAAAGCTTTCCTCAAATATTCTATTAAATAAAGTGATAAACGAATTTATACCAATGTCACCTATTCTACTTTCTAGCAGTTTATGCCTAAAAAGCATGTTAGTAGTGGGATTAAACATCCTGACCTTTTTCCACATGTGTCTGTTTGATTTTATTTTGTTTACTTCCGGGACAGGAAAAGAGCTTATTAAGCCCGCATGGCCATCACCCATACCATTGTAATCAATTCGAGAAAAGGGAGCAGGATCCTCGGATAGATTGGTCAAAATATTATCTAAACAAGATTCTGTTTCATTACGTTTGAAAGTAGCGGATGAAATGAGACATCGAAAGTTGTAGCATGAGAGTAAAGACAAAAAGTCTGTAGCGTTTTTATCGTTCTTGAGTAAGTTTATATTAAAATCACCACAAACAATACATCTCTTGTCAAAAAAGTGTTCCAAGAGCCTTTCGAGAGCCATGAAGAATTGATTCAAGTTAGAATCATTGGGACTACGGTAACAGCATATTAAATTTACATTAGTGTTACTGTCTCTAACACCACAAATCTCGAAAAATTCATCATTATATAACTTTTTACAAATAGCAATCTCCTCATATTTTCTATCAACATGACACAGAATGAGAGTACCACCTCTTTTTTTTGTTGTCCTAACATTTAAAGCTGCAAGTTGATAATCCGGTAGGCTAAAAAGTGGCCCCGATAAAGCATTTAAAAAATGTTATTATTTTTACTCTATTCTAACGTTGCCAACGCCAACGTAGGCATTGTAAAATAGTCAATGTTGCTTGTATTACATTCACTATTATCATGAATCATAATCAGTCTAAAAAATGGAAACACGTGCAAAGTAAATATTACTAACTATTTATACCTACATCCAACCAATAATAGACAAAAGGAATATAGCTACTAAGGGTCTCCCCAGATCAATCGACGCGGAATCCGATGCCGCGTCGTCCGAGCCGATACGGACCGATCGACGTTTTTTCGCTCTTATGCGATCGACATAAAATCTTTTCCGCCTGGCTTAAGCCGATTGATTTGGGGAGACCCTAAGAATCGTACGGCGTACGGCGCAGCAAAACGTATTTATTTATTTATCGTAAAGATTTCTTCGCTCATAATGAGGAGTGCTCAATTTCCAGTCAACTATCTCTAAAAAAAACAAATGTCCTAAATAGAGAAATATTTCTAAAATATGTGTAAATCGCGGTCTAGCCCACTAAATTTGAGCATAATAATCAAAAAAATATAAAATTACCCCCCGACTTGGTGCCAACGGGACCATCTCGGCGTTATCCACGTTCAGTTAAAAAAAAACAGAGTCCTCGGAGTCAGAGACTCCGAGTCTTGGAGATACCGAGTAACAAGTATCCAAAAAAATCAATCGAATTGAGAACCTCCTCCTTTTTTAATATTGATTAACCTTGACTGTATACACTCATGTTATAAAGACGGAACGTTTTGTATTATCAATATTATAATGATTAAATGGTTTAATCAAGGCAATGACCATCATAATATGAATAAATAATAAAAAATTACTTATAAGAATTTTACTAGATGGATTACATGTTTCATAATTTATGAGAAAAAGGGTGGACCTTCACCGCTGGATACGCGTGACGCAGAATCGGTCATGCGGCAATCTTTGGAAGAAGCTTATGTTCTGCAGTGGACGTCTTTCGGCTGATATGATGATGATATGCTAAGGAGGGCAGCCCTTAATTCCCATTCCATACATTGCTTTTTTTTTTCTTTTTTTTTTATGTGACGAAAGTAGACAACTGAGCTCTCAGCCAACCTGATGGAAAGCAGGAACTGAAGCCCATGGACATAGTGATCAAAAAATCGCCTACGCGCTGCCTACCCTCTGAGGACTTAGATCGATTGCCTCTATCTATGCCAGTAATTACACCGGCTATCTTACCCCCAAACTGAAACACAGCAGTGCAAACACTGCTATTTAGCGGCAGGTTAACGGGTAAGACGGTGGTAGCTATCCGGGCGGACCCTGCATGAGGTCCTACCACCAGCAGCTTTAACCTGCCATGCCTGCCATGAAAACTCCGATTCCTGTGATTAATTTATGGCACTCAAACCTGTCGCACAGTGAACGTGACATCCATCAGTATATTGGTATAAGAATGTGTTCTAAGAACATAATAATATTCTTCGTTTTAAATATGGTCGGTGAAGCGAGAAAATGACAGTATTGCCGGAGCGCTGACTTTGGTCAGTTTCCTGTTTTTTTTTTTTAGTTTTACTTAAGGTTCGTTTAATGTTAAATGTGTAGATATTTGGACATATCGGGGAAAATACGTATTATGTCTTTTCTTCGTGTAAGTATTTTTTCCATTTTATTTGATTTAAATATTGAGCTTAGATGGTATTTACCTGTTAAACATCAGCATCACGTTTGCTACGTAATAAAGACAAAACAATGTTACTTTTTTGTATTGAATGAATGCGCTTGGTATTTATATATTTTAGTGTTTTTTAACGAAGGTAGATACATTTTATACTTATAATTATAACTTATAATTGTATATGTATTGTATAGAGCATAGACTAACAAAGAATACCGATGCGGCAAATTTATAAAATGCAGGTGTGAAGTTTTGTCCGTACAGAGAACATTTAATTTCGCGAATGATTTTCTGCGAAGTTTGTCTGACTATAAATAGTTTACTTCTGTTTACATTGACCAAGTTGAAGCATAGCTACTATAAAGTAAACAAAACACTGCTTAACTGTTAATGATTCCGAGTTAATTACCGTTTTGCAAAGTGGAATAGATTATCAAACATGTTCTGTTTGTTAATTAACGTCTTTAATCAACAATTAGGCAACCTTGTCAACGGCGCCTCAACATATGCAACTTTATCGCTTATCAGATAAACAAACGGAATGCGTGACATCTCGCGATAAAACGATAAAACATCGATACATATGACGTTCAATCACCCTGGGTAACTATAGCGTCATCTCATTTTTAACCAACTTATTATTACTGTCAGATTAATAAAATGCAAGCTGAAATATGCTTTATTACTTTTGAATAAGTTACTGTGTTATTACGTTGTTTGCTTATCGAGTAAATACAATAAGATAAACAGGTAGTAGTAAAATAAACCTTGCTACAAGTACACATCTTTTAGATTAGCTTGCTAGTTGTGTAGGTAATCGTTGCTTGAACGAAATCATAGTATTGTGAATGAAGTTTTATCAGTGTTTATTTTCAAACGCGATCGAACGCTCGTGTTCGTTTTTTAAATATTCGCTAGAAAGTTGATATAGTGATAATAGTGATTATGGTTTGTGTAAAATTATCTTTCCTGACAAGTTGTGCAGTGAAATAACGGGAGTTAAGGATGTTATGCATTTATTGAGAAGCTGTTTCGGGTGGTGCGAATCGGACCCGGAGGTTGGAAGATATTCCTTTGACAGATTATTTATAACAAAGCTGGGGTAGGCTAGTTATAGATTTTTTTGTAGTTTTTCTGACATTTAATAAACTAAATGTTATTTACTTATCTTTCTTATTTTGATGGAGGTAGATCTATCAAATTTCCTCCATTATCAGTCATCCGCAGACCACGAACACTGTAAAGTGTTCGAAACGTCAAAATGAAGTTAAAATTAGTTAATAACCGCGAGTTTATACGTTATCATAGTTTTATTTCATGTGTAATCCTCGCGGTATCCGAAGAAAATATTAAAAGTTATTTCTCGAGTTGAAAAAGGATTTTGTAAGTGTGTTAAAGTTATATTACACGCGGTTTTTAAGTGAAAAACAGATCGCCATGTTTAGCTATCGAGCACGAAAAAAATGTGAGTAACCCGCGTATCATATAATTTTAGTATGAATAAATCTTATGAGAGATTAAATAAACTTAGTAGGTGATTAAATAAACTTAGTTCTGGTTGACAGGAATATAATTTAGAGGTTATAGTTTTTGTCTCACTTTTTTGTTTGTTTGTTTTTGTCATCGTTTGTCTCTCATGTTCTTTATCACCGTGATCATGCTTAATTCGGTTATTTGTTTCTCAACTTAGCTAATACTTTAATCATTTTAATTTAAGAATGCGTTGGGAGTACTTGGGATTTGGTGTACAGTCGCCTTCAGATATATCGTAGCGTTCGGAGTGATCAAAAATATCTGAACACGCTTTTATTGCCATAGCGATAGAGGCGTGTTCAGATATTTTTGAGCGCTCCAGACGCTATGATATATTTGATGGCGATTGTTCATATCGTTCTATAACTTAGTCTACCTTAAATGTACAGCAATCAATTCAAGGAAATATCGCTCCCGACCCTTGGTCCAACCGCTATGTCCATCTGGTTGTGCCACGGAGAAGTAAAATTATCCGTAGTCCAACCGATTACTACGAGGAAGTAAGTTTACCCGTGGTCCAATTGGTTGTGCCACGGTACACTAAATTTTACGGTAGTCCAATTCTAGAACATATATTTACGTATGCTAGTTGGATGACGCTGCTGCCCATCATCAATCTTTTATCAAATAATGGTCAGTGACACTTAAATCCCTTAGTCTCGACTCTTACGATACCCGCAGGAGGAGTTGGGGTGGTGACAAATGTATTCCTACTGCCGTCACCACACGGCGACATATTGCCGGAAAATGATTTTCGGGTTTTTTTACTATGCGGTGACGGTAATGTGCGATTGTGTAACGTAAAAACTTAATGGCAGTCTGCAATAATAGGTACAAGCGGTAATAATAGGTATTTAAGATGACCGCAGCTCTTATTATCTCGTAAATAAGATCTGTGACTCATTTAATTGTTCAATTTTGTAAAGTACAACTCAAAGGGAACTTATAAAAAATGTTTTTCTCACGACTGTCAAACAAGCATACGGTCTGATTGATGGTAAGCAGTAGCTATAGCCTGCGGAC
>JALPQI010015975.1:0-25074 GCA_025490895.1 Thaumatotibia leucotreta | reverse complement strand
TCGTTACACAAAACGTGATTCGTTGATTTCGTAGAGTGGGATTAGAATATCGAATGCTCGTTGGGTCTGAATGCACCTTAAAATGTCTCAAAATATTTATTATTTATTTATACCTCGAGCCTAGTATGAACGTATTATTAAAACAAATCGGTACTTCTAAAACATCAAATCCCGGCGAGAGCATTATTTGTGCATTTATTTATCACAAATATTATTACTTATTTGTTCCTTCGTCGTAGCTGCTTAGTACCCACATCACAAGCTTTAATTGAGCTTACCGTGGGAATAGGTTGATTCGTGTAAGATGTCCCAAGATATTTATTTATTTATTCCAATTATTCTCATAGTCCGCACTTACAATTACAGACCCAAGTCTAGCTCGCTTCGTCATTAACATATTAGTACTTCATTTAAATTTATAATATGATTTAAAATGGGGTGTTTATAGATATAATACCTGCGTTCGACTACCCGTTTACCCAGCATGGCGTTTAAAGGCATTAATTATCTCCTAATGCGTTTATTTATACACGTAGATAAAATAAGAGACACATAATAAGGAATAGTCATTATATTCATGCACAATTCGGTCCACTGCTTAAAATTAATAATAGTAATATTTTAGCTTATTTATTCCAATAAGTTACACAGCATAACAGTTAAAACCAAGTCACTGCGAACTAAAAATTTACATATCAAATAATACCTACTTAATAACTAAAGTAGAGGCATCGTAAGAAGTCGTTTTTGACAGCTCACAATAGTGTAGTGAAACGCTCGATTTTACCGTCGTAAAATTTTCAGTCAAGTGCGAATGGGCGTTAGATCTGGTATTTGCCATTAAAAAAATTTAATTAAAAAAGTGTTAGGTAATCCGAACTAAAAAGTGTTTGGTAATCTTACTTAGAATCATTAGCAGGCAGCGAAACTTTAGTGCCGGTGACGTCATAATGACGTAAAGTCGCATTTAGGTAGGATGTTTTATAGGACGGATAGGACGTGACCTATAGAGGAAATAGCATCCACAACCTCTGTTAGCGAGAGATAGTAACTAGTGTCAAAACCAGTGTCAAAATTAAAAATCAAGGTCAACAATTAATAGCAGTAGGTAATCGGTGTCCAAATGTAATGCCAGGTCAAATAGTATCGGAGTCTGATATACAATATACGTAGGTAGTTTCACTTGGTAGTAATGTCAATGCAGAACTGGCAGTGGTTGAGACCATGAGCTTGGACGCGAGTTTGCCAGCCTGCAGCGATCCACTCCCAACCCGCGTTGGTAAACTTGCGTGCTAGCTCAGAGGGCAATGTAGGTATGCCAAATAGAGAAATGCCGTATATACAGTATATAAAGTCACTAAAACCATTTATTAAAATCAGAGCACATCTAGGTGATAACGTAGTGGTACATAAATTATTATTCTACGAAAAATAAAATTATACGTGATTTTATAACAATTTTGACATTATCTGGTTGTCAAGTTCAACACAGTCTGTAAAGCCGCGTATCCACCGGGCACACGGGCTCGCGAGGACCTGTCGAAACCATAACAAACTTTTAGAAAATATGTGCGTACCTACTATTATAGTAATTATTCGTACCTCCATAAAAAAGGTTTACTTATTTATTTCGATTGACGTATCGGTAAATTGCAGCAACAGTAGTAACATCACTATTCCGTACAGGCAACAATGAAGTTTGAAATTTGCTCCATTGTACTAACTGTCAACATTTACAGAACTTCATGTGCAAACAAACGTCAAAAACGACTTCTTACGATGCCTCTACTTTACTTAAATTTGGGCGACGACGTAACGACGTGGCTCCATTGCGTCGTCTTATCTGACGTAGGATAATGTCCCACTGCTGGGCCTGGGCTCCATCTCATTTATTATGAAAAGTATTGGGCTATAGTCCTCACCCTGGCCTTAAGCGGGTTGGGAACTTCACAAACACCCTTGAATTTCTCCGCAGATGTTCAGGTTTCCTCACGATGTTTTCCTTCACGGTATAGCACTTGTGAATATCAAATGACATTTCGTACATAAGTTTATTGAAAAACTCATTGGTACGAGGGTAGTACCAGGGTTTAAACTCACGACCGCCGCGTAGCAGCCGTGCGTTTTTACCGCTCCACCAAAAACGCAAGCACTGCTTAAAATTTGTTGATGATAATGATGATAATCGGCACTGACCACACATAATTATATTGAAGATACTTATAGATGATGGGTAGCAGCATCATCACAGTGGTCACACTAACTGAAATCGCCAATCCGCTTGCCCAGCGTGGTGATTATGGGCATTACGTAATTGTTGTTTTGTTTTATATATTGGCACAACAAAGTGGCTCCACTCCACCTGTCATGCATGACAAATTCACACATTCGACGCTGCGTCCATCGACGAGCTCGACGTCGAACTGTAGGCGGTGACAGCCGATGACAGCTCGGCGCTGTTTAAGCATCTCCAAATCTTCGATTCTTTTCGCTTCTTCTAATAAAAAACACATGATGCTCAACCTAGTAGCCATTTTATTCATGCGTCTCAACGATAAAATCCTAACTTTTTGATTTGACATTAGGAATCGAGGCTGTGAGCAAGGTTGTGGGCGAGTTCGTCGCTGTTTTTCGTTAGAGAATACGAAGTTCGTACATTAAACGTCAAACTCTCGGCGCAGTGTAGTTCCAGCTCACGCCGCATTCGTCGCCGAGCACTAGTGTCGTTTAAAGTACATTATTGAATACCATTTTTAGGCTCGACGCTGCCGCAGCGCTGACACAGCGCTGTTAGCAAGGCGGTTTTCTTAGTGAATAACACTGCTGATCGTAAGTGAAAAGTGGAGCCCAAATCGCGGCGGCAACGAACAGGAGACCAGCAGTAACCTGTCAGTCGCCACCGCCTTGCTGGCCCGCTAGATGCTTCTTCACGCTTCGTTTAACCTCCTGAGTCCTAGTGACGTCACTTACTTCAACCGCATTTTAACTTTGACACTATAATATATCTATTAAGTCAAAATGTTACGTAATATATAAATGACGTGGGGCCTCACGAGGTTAAAGGTATTTACTAGTTTTACTTTCAGTGACAAAGAAGTGAGTTCCAAAGGTAACGCTCCTTTCGCGAACTAAATACTCGTACGAATTTGACATTTCATTTACAGTTTACGGTTCCGTGTAAATGTCAAACGGTGATATATGTCGGTGACTGTGAAATTAGCTGTCTGTCCGTAGGTGTGTTCATACAGGGTGATTTTTGGGTCGTGATAAAATGAAAAAGCTACTATTCCGTACGCCAATAGAAAACGATAAAATACAAGCAAATCAAAAACTTCATTATCATCATCATCATCATCAGCCTATGATAGTCCATTGCTGGACGTAGGCCTCTCCGATTAACTATGCTTATAGACGCGGTGGTAAATACCCAAAATCGCCACGCTGGGCAAGCGGATTGGCGATCGCAGTAATGTGTCCACTACGATAACGCTGCTGCCCATCATCAATCTTTTATCAAATAATGGTCAGTAACACTTCAATCCCTTACTCGACTCTTACGACACCCGTTGGAGGAGTTGGGGTGGTAACAAATGTATTCGAATCGTACTGCGATCACCACACGGCCAACCAAAAACTTGCGTTTATTAATAACTACACACTTTTAGAACACAATCGAATTGCACAGCTAAAGTAGAGATGCGCAGGACACTTGGCGTGTAGCGATGGGCGGTGGACGAAGCACGTTACTGAATACCAGGGTGGCCGAGAAGGTCTGCCGGGCGACCACAGACAAGATGGTCCGACGACTTCTACCGAACAACAAAGTAGGTAGTGGATGCGACTAGCACAGGACCGAGGAAAGTGGCGTAATAAAGAAGAGGCCTACACCCAGCAGTGGGTGGACACGGGCTGAATAGATAGATAGATAGAACATATTCTGGTCTTTTCACCAACTTAAAACCTTAAACCTTGTTAAAACTCAATGAAGAATATTACGTCTAACTAGATAGATACTTTAATTCACAAACAGTACAGAGAATAGTACATTACGACACAAATGCGAAAACATGAAATTCGAAACGAGTGGCGATGTTTTAAATCGACACGAGTTACGAATTTCGTTTTTGCACGTGTCTCGTACGACGTTTTTTAGTACAGATGCCCTCCAAAGCTTTGGACCTGACGTAAAATGAGCCACTTCTCGCACTTGAGCCTAAAATAGTACATTGTGTATATAAACAGTATATAGGTATAGTAAAGCCCAAGCCGAAGGCGCGGGCTTTACTTCACACGAGTTCATACTTTTTGTATAGTTCGGGAAATATTATTTGACCGACTGTTATCTTACTTACGACCTTTTGTTTTGCGTTAACACTTACTGGACAATCAGCAGTGTAGCACTTTTCTATTTTTAATGATGCAAAACTAAGATAAGAGTCGGTCAAATAATATTTCCCGAACTATACCGCCCGTGGCACACACAATGTTTTTCATCACACCTGTGAGGTAAGAAAAAGTAAATTAAGCAATATATTTTCACAAAACTACTCTAATTTGGTCTTAATAATCTCTCAAAATCAGGGATGAAATCTCGGCTCGGCGGGCGCCGCGCTAGTGCGACGTAATGTTGTATGAAAATCCTTGACAGCCCTAGGGTGTAATGACGCATCTACGCCGCGCGTCGTCGCAGCGCATTGGCGCACTTACCGAACAGGTGTTATAAAAAGTATAATTAAGTATTTTTAGCATTAACTCTATTTAATAGTTAACAGTTAAACTCAAAATACATCTAATTGGCATAATTTATAGCGTTATACTCGTATTTCATAATATTATATCTTTGATATAGGATTAATCTCATATTTCAAAAGGCATGGATAAAATTTACTATTAGATATATAATTATTTATAGTTATAAAAGGTAAAAACTGTAACTTTTTAAATATATTTTTTTGTTTTTTAAACTGGCCGTTTGGTGATGGCTGTAAGAATAAAAACACATTTGTCACCACCCCAACTCCTCCTGTGGGTGTCGTAAGAGTCGACACAGTAATTGATAAAAGATTGATGATGGGCAGCAGCGTCATTATGGTGGACACATTACTGCGATCGCCAATCCGCTTGCCCAGCGTGGCGATTATGGGCATTTACCTCCTAATGCGTATAGCATAGTTAATAGGAGATGCCTACGTCCAGCAGTAAACTATCATGGGCTAATGATGATGATGATGATGATGATGAAAATCTAACTTCAAAAAGCAAAAACTAACCTCTTGAATCATAAACGACCGTCTCCATTTAGTTAAAAATGTTTTGTCTCTTTTTTATAGATACTATTTTTAGAGAGTTAGATAAGGACGAAACATAATTATTGACGTTTATGATATATTATGAATAAGGGCTTAGTATGAAATCCTGAGTATAGATCAATGATCTGAAATAAATATTGTTTATTTTTATTTTTTATTTTTATTTGATTTATTTTTATAGAGTTTCGACCGTTATGGAGATCCTAGAGGGAGGTCTTCTAATGAAGCTAGGAGCTATTTAGCCGTGCATCATCCGGGAATCGAACCGGCTGCTACGGGAGTGTAATGCGACCGGTATGGTAATGAGCTTCGTGGGGTACGGCCATGGACACAGGCGGTAGCGATTTTGTAACTCATAACTAGAGAGTAATTACATTTATGGAGTATAGTAGTAAGTAGCAGTGCAGGGTCCGCCCGGATAGCTACCACGGTCTTACCCGTTAACCTGCCGCTAAATAGTTAGTACTGCGTTCCGGTTTGGGGGTAAGATAGCCGGTGTAATTACTGGCATAAATGCAATCCATCTAAGTCCTCAGAGTAGACAGCGCACAGCCGATTGTTTGATCACTATGTCCATGGGCCTCAGTTCCTGCTTTCCAGCAGGTGGGCTGAGAGCTCAGTTGTCTACCTTCGTCTTATAAAAAAAAGACATTATAGCCAACCTGAGGAACCTTGATCCCTATGACAGCAGTCAGTTCTAATAAATAACAATAGTTAATAATAGTTAACAATGTCACGTCTTGACAAGTTATGTATTGAACTGACAGCTATCATAGGGATGAAGGTTCCCCAGGTCAGCTATAGTAAATAAATAAATAATAAATATTTTGGGACATCTTACACAAATCGACTTAGTCCCACGGTAAGCTCAATCAAAGCTTGTGATGTGGGTACCAAGCCACAAATATAATAGATAGATGAATATATGTACTTTAATAGGCATGACCAAAAAACAAATATTTGTGATAAATAAATACACAAATAATGCCCTCGTCGGGATCCGAACCCGGAACCCCCAGCTTCTTAGGCAGAGTCACTGCCAACTATATTTATATAATTATTCTGACTATTAGAGACTTCATCTCTAGTTAATGTTCTATATCTGTATTTATATGAAATCAAATTCATGTTTCGTTTTTAATTAATGCATGTTAGCAGATGTTACAAAACTATTATTTGAAAAAAAAAGTCCCGCTGAGTTTCTTGCCGGATTCTTCTCAGGCAGTGGTGTAGGGTTTGAACCAGAGGCAGCTGTTTTTTCTTTCATTCGCTATTTAGTTTAACGATTCAAAAGCGCTCGTTGCTGGGCCTAATTGAATAAAGAATATTTTGACTTTGACTTTGACTTGACTTTACGCTAAATCTTTAAAACTACGCAACGGATTTTGATGAGATTCAAGAGGAAGGTTTATATGTAGGTATAGTACCCGTGTGAAGCCGGGGCGGGTCGCTAGTGTTTTTATATTGCATAAACGCGTAGAATACTGCTATTCTGGATTAAATGATAAAAAAATGATTTTTGTTAAATGCCCATAGTGATTGCTCGCCTCCGCTAACGCGCCCGCTCCGCTCATCACCCTACCCCCTTCTATTACAGAGGTAATTATGACAAAACAATTGGCAATTAAGTCCGACTCGAAGCTCGCTTAAATTACTTAACACCACATGCATATTAACACTCGCATTAGCACGTAATGATTTTAGGGTTCCGCAGTTTGAAGCAAAAACCATAATTATTAATTTGCTGTTTGATTAAAAATAGATTTTATAAACCAAGGAAAAAATTGTTACCAATTTTATTGGTACCGATTTGTCAGCCTCCGTAGCCTAGTTGGTAGTGACCCTGCCTACAAAGCTGGAGGTCCCGGGTTCGAATCCTGGCGAGGGCATTATTTGTGTTTTTATTTATTACAAATATTTGTTCCTTGGTCATGGCTGTCTATGCATTTAAGTATCTATATGTATCTATCTATTATATATATCGTCGCTTGGTCACGTCACAAGCCTTAATTGAGCTTACCGTGGGACTAGGTCGATTTGTGTAATATGTCCCAAGATATTTATTTATATACTTCTTATTTATTTGTCAAGGTCGGAATCAGGAATGAAAATCTCGCACATATTCAACCGTAGCGGCTATCACCTAATTGTTAAACCACTAGGTCACTCTGACTCAGCGGGCATCGGATGAATTTCTCGGGTACCTATATATAAAAATCGAGCTAGCCTTACGGTAAGTTTAATTAAATTTGTGATGTGAGTACCAAGCGGCGATATATATAATAGATAGATAGGTACATAAAGATATAATATTTTCTTCGGTTACGGCGAGGATTACTCATGAAATAAAACTATGAAAACGGATAAACTCGCGTATATTAACTAATTTTAACTTCATTCCGACGTTTCGAACACTTTACAGGGTTCGTGGTCTGCGGATGACTGACAATGGAGGAAATTTGATAGATCTACCTCCATCAAAATAAGAAAGATTAGTACAAAACTACCCACCAAAGAAAAATTACTAAACCACACAGACAATAAATTTTAAGCGTGGATGTACATACAAAATTTGCAAATTAAGCTAGTTATTCATTACAAATATTTTCAGAATGAAGACAAGAGACAAAATAAATAATCTACGCCGGTTCTATCCCTACGCCACTGCCTGAAAAGTATGCCTGAGAAACGTCGGAATGAAATTAAAATTAGTTAATATACGCGAGTTTATCCGTTTTCATAGTTTTATTACATAAAGATACTTAAATACACAGACAGCCATCATCATCAGCCTATGATAGTCCACTGCTGGACGTAGGCCTCTCCTATTAACTATGCGTTAGACGCATTATAGTTAAATGCCCATAATCGCCGCGCTGGGCAAGCGGATTGGCGATCGCAGTAATGTATCCACTATGATGACGCTGCTGCCCATCATCAATCTTTTATCAAATAATGGTAAGTGACACTTCAATCCCTTAGTCGACTCTTACGACACCCGCAGGAGGAGTTGGGCTGGTGACAAATGTATTCTTACTGCCGTCACCACATGACAGACAGCCACGACCATGGAACAAATATTTGTGATAAATAAATATACAAATAATGCCCTCTCCGCGGTTCGAACCAGGAATCTCCAGCTTCGTAGACAGGGTCACTGTCACTACCAACTTAGGCTATGGAGACTGACAATTATATATATTATAGTGCTAAATGCGAGCGACATAATAACTATAAATACACCTAATTAAACGGTTAAACTCAATATGAAAATTATTTTCGTCTTGGGTATTAACGCTTGAATACCTCATTACGCTCAGGATTCCTTAGAATCCCTCATTCGTGATTTCTCTTCATTCGGGCATCAATGAACGCCCTCGCCCAAACTATATCAGTTTGTTCCCTTGTAACACAATATAGGTACTATTTATTACACTGATATCAAAAATCTATACAAGTCATGTGTCACAACTTTTCGTACAATAAAACTAATCTACTAGAAAGTAATAAAAGTCTATATTACCTTTAAACCCAAGTTATTACGTATGTTCACATAAGCTATTTTCAACTTTATACTGTTTTATTTAAGGCCTATAATGGCTTACGGGGTAGGTGTGAATTGCTTTATCTTAATATTATAAGTTATTTTGAAAGGTTAGTGGTTTTTGTCAGCCTCCGTAGCCTAGTTGGTAGTGACCCTGCCTACGAAGCTGGAGGTTCCGGGTTCGAATCCCGGCGAGGGCATTATTTGTGTATATATTTATCACAAATATTTGTTCCTTGGTCATGGCTTTAAGTATCTATACCTACGTATCTATCTCGTATTTTATATATCGTCGCCTGGTACCCACATCACAAGCCTTAATTGAGCTTACCGTGGGACTAGGTCGATTTGTGTAAGATGTCCCAAGATATTTATATTTATTTAGTTATATCGTTTCCTGCCTGCCACCCACTTCACAAGCCTTAATTGAGCTCACCGAGGGACTATGTTGATTTGTGTATGATATCTCAAGTTATTTATTTATTTTTCATCACACTTGCTGTCTAAGCGCGCCATTGCTTACGTGCGTAGCGGAAGTAATAGAAAAGTGAAATTCCCTAGGGAGTAATAGAAATGTAGGGAGTAAAAAAAATAAGTTTTAAGATATAATATTATTAAATGACGTACTGGTCATTAAATAATATTATATCTTAAAACTTATTTTTTTGTCAAAAAGTGTGATGAAAAACTAACTGGAGTCATAAAAGCCCTCTCTAACTCTAACACTCTCGTTAGTAATTCCGTACTTACCTCCCTTGATGCACAGTGTACTATAAATACCAGTTTTCTTTTTTATTTGTCTAATCGTAAAGCAACTTACTTATCCGTCAAAACAACAATCCAAAGATAGGTAACACTTAATTATAACCAAAAGCAAGCTTTCTATAAAAAAACACCATTAGTGACTCCAACCCACACAGACCCTAAATCCATCAAACGATATCAAAAATCTTTAACTCAAACAAACACATGTGACTTCGACAACGTTCTAACAGCCAAGAATGTATAGTTGACATGCAACCTTGTTAAATTATAGAGTATGATGAGTTCCAAGATAGCTTTATTGTGTACGGAAGAATATCGCTAGGCTTTAAGGCAAATGTTTTTATTTTTAACCGACTTTTAAAAAAGGAGGAGGTTCTAAATTCGACCGGCTTTCTATGAGTGTTACCTACTCGATTAATATCTCCGAAAATCGTGATCTTTTTTTTAATCCCGGATTTGGTTCATTTTGGTTACATATAGTTTGTATGAATAACTTTCGTAACACATTGTTCTTATCACCAAGTAAGTACCATTAATTTTTCATTATTATTTTTCCATATATATGTAATGTGATAAAGCTATTCTCGTTCAGTAAATGCTCCCTTTTAACACTCATCATCATCAGCCTGTGATAGTCCACTGCTGGACGTCGGCCTCTCCTATTAACTATGCATATAGACACATTAGGAGGTAAATGCCCATAATCGCCACGCTGGGCAAGCGGATTGGCGATCGCAGTTATGTGTGTATGATGACGCTGCTGCCCATAATCAATCGTTATCAAAAAATGGTCAGTGACACTTCAATCCCTTAGTCGACTCTTACGACACCCGCAGGAGGAGTTGGGGTGGTGAGAAATGAATTCTTACTGCCGTCACCACACCTAGTATCACAAAATTCATATAGTATATTCCTAAACCACGCATAAATACACATAACAGATAAATGATTTTTCTATTGGAATTTAAGGCCTAATGACCAATATAAGTTGATCTTCAGTTACTCATAGGTTCTTTACATTGTGAAGTCATATTATATTGGTTTTTCTACCGAATCAATATAAGCTTTGAATGTTTTTGTGTCGGCGTTTGTTTTGCATAGTAAAAGTTTTATTGTATTTTTATAGCTATTTGATTGGTCGGGTTATGTTATGGAGCCGATATCATAAAAATAAGTGAGTTTGTATATTTGTCTATCATATTTGAGGAAAACAAATATGTAGAAGATGTCGTAAAACGTGACGTAAGAGTAAAGGCCGTCTAACCCGTTAAGGTGCATTCTGACCAAACGAACATTCGCTATTCTAACCCCCCACTCTACGAAATTCGATCGTTAGACAAAACGTGATTGGTTGGTTTCGTAGAACGGGAGATAGAACAGCGAATGTTCTTTTGGTTTGAATGCACCTTTAACCTGCCGCTAAATAGCAGTGTTTGCACTGCTGTGTTTCGGTTTGGGGGTAAGAAAGCCGGTGTAATTACTGGCATAGATAGAGGCAATCCATCTAAGTCCTCAGGGTAGGCAGCGCATAGGCGACTTTTTGGTCACTATGTCCATGAGCCTCAGTTTCTGCTTTCAGGTGGGCTGAGAGCTCAGTTGTCTACCTTCGTCACATAAAAACAAATTACGTAAATGATCATGTTATCTTATATTTTTCATCCGACTTCAACCAACACGACCAGATCTCACCTCAGAACATAATTATCTGTAATAAGACCAAATTGCCGAATAAATTCGCCCAATGAACGACCGAAAAATGGCCATATTATTATAGCCACAGACTTTATGTCCATTTTATGGCGTGCCCTGATTGGTTTTGGTTAATTAAATGGGCTTTAAAGTGTAATGTCGTCTTTATGTTTTTAAATTGGGAGGTGCGATTGCAACACTTTTTTTATATTTGCGATGGTTATAAAGTGAGTCAGCCTCGTAGCCTAGGTAGTGACCCTGCCTAAGAAGCTGGAGGTTCCGGGTTCGAATCCCGGCGAGGGCATTGTTTGTGTATTTATTTATCACAAATAAGTATTTGTGCCTTGATCATGTCTATGTATTTAAGTATTTAGACTATAATATGTATCTATCTAATACAGGGTGGAAAGGGACGACGTTCCATCCCGCTACCGACCGAGTCTACCAACCATTACGATGAACTTTCAGTATGGGACCAACATCGAAAGCGTACATGGAAAATTGACTTTTCCATACTATTGAACTCTAACTAATCACTCACTTTGTATGGGGGGTTAATATTTTTTTTAAATATTTCGATGTTGGTCCCATACTGAAAGTTCATCGTAATGGTTGGTAGAATCGGTCGGTAGCGGGATGGAACGTCGTCCCTTTCCACCCTGTATATATATCGATGCCTGCTACCCACATCACAATACTTAATTGAGCTTACCGTGGGACTAGGTCGATTTGTGTAAGATGTCCCAAGATATTTGTTTAGGTATTTATTTTTATATGAACGCTTCCTTTTAACTTCTTCGCAGAGATGGGCAAAGAGTAATGCATTCTATCTCGCTCGCACTGACATATTGGAGTGAGCGCGATGGCTTGCTTTACGTATTGAGTAAAACCTAACGTTACCGATACTTGCAAAGTTATGGTACAGCAGGTCTCACTTTAATATCACTAGGTACCTACATAGTATAAAATAATCACCAAATTAAAAATTAAAAAAACCGACTTCAACCGGTTTCTCCAAGATTCCCGATTTGTTTCCATCATTGGTTTCCTCAAATGCTACATTCTGAATGCAAACTCTTGTAAATGAATGAAAATTACCAAAAGCGCCATACATGTACCTATAACAATTGAAGAGATCCCTCGATTTCTCCAAGATCCCATCATCAGACCGCAACTTGGTGCCAACGGGACCATCTCGGGGTAGTACACGTTCGATCACAAAAAGAAATTATAAAATCGGTTCACTATTCTCGGAGATATCGGGTAACATACATACAACAAAAAAAAAAAATCAGTCGAATTGAGAACCTCCTCCTTTTTTGAAGTCGATTAATAAAGTCACTTTTTCTGTCCCTATGTCCCTTTGTACACTTAAATCTTAAACTATGCAACGGATTTTGATGAGATTTTTTTTAATAGGTAGAGTAATTCAAGAGAATCGTTTTTATGTAGGTATAGTACCCGTGCAAAGCCAGGGCGGGTCGCTAGTTAATAAACAGCAGGATGCCAGTATTAAAAACACCAAACAGCTAACACTTCGATATAAGAGTACAAATAGCTACTTAAAGTAATTTGGTAAGGAATCTTAAATGGTTTCAAATTTAAAAGTTTGGATATTAGCTACTAAAACGCATAAAAAATATTATTTTAGAAGCTAAAGTGTGTTCGGGTGTCGTCATCTTCATAATAATAAAATAAGTAAAAAAAGTTTTAAGTTAAACGGTTTTTATTGCACCAAAAACTAGAAAATAAAAATTAGTTATAACTAACCGTAGATGCTAATTTCTGTAGATTACTCACGTGTAACTATTATCACTGTAGTCTTCCCAAGTCGGATGCTGAAAGCCACGTTTAGCCTCTATGTCAGTGAATTAAGCGTTACATAATCGGAAACTTTTACCAAACTGAAATAAAAACGTGGGGCGTACGCAAGTGTGATTAAGTCACTATAGTTATTTAAGAACACACATAGAAATCGGGACATTGCTGTAATAAGTTTTGTTGTGGCCTTGATAAAAGCTATTTACCTCTGTAGAAGTGTTGGAACAGATGGATGATTAATTGCAAGATTAATCGAATTACTTATTTTGAACTTGTAAGTTTCTTTACAATAACGCCCCACGTTTTTTATTTCAGTTTGGTAAAAGTTTCCGATTATGTAACGCTTAATTCACTGACATAGAGGCTAAACGTGGCTTTCAGCATCCGACTTGGGAAGACTACAGTGATAATAGTTACACGTGAGTAATCTACAGAAATTAGCATCTACGGTTAGTTATAACTAATTTTTATTTTCTAGTTTTTGGTGCAATAAAAACCGTTTAACTTAAAACTTTTTTTACTTATTTTATTTTCAAGTTTTTAGTGCAATTGTTAAGTTAACTTCCGATACTATACCTAATTATTCAAGATCAAAGATACAATTATGCATGCTAGCGTTTATACTCTCGCGCTTTCATCACGAATCACGACACGTATTGTAATGGACATTATTTCATGTGTAAAGAGAAGGGAATCCCTGCTGAATAGATATTTTTAGAAATCCGACACTAAATTTTTTCACTAAATATCTCGATTGACAAATGAAAACCAAAGGCAAGGCGTGGTTAATATAAGCTTGAAAGCCCGTGCCGTGTATTCATACAATACCTTTGATAACAGAGATCTGACAATAAGAAATATATCAATTAATTTGGTTTATTGAGAAAATCATGTTTAAATTTTTATATTTTACAAATTATACAACTCGTATTTCGAGACTATAAAATTATAAACTCATACTCTCAGTCGACCAACCGGAGGACCGCGGGTCTGACGGAAAGACCGACGCGAACCGAGGGCCGAAAGGGTCAATCCAGGCCCGACGGCACACCCTACGCGAACCCGAGGGGTATACTCATACTCTTAGTCTTATTAACTGGATGACTGCAGGCCCGACGGCTCACCCTACTCGATCCACTCACGCTGTCACTCTATCAACTGGAGGGCCGCAGGCCCGACGGCTCGCCCTACGCGATCCACTCACGCTGTCACTCTATCAACTGGAGGGCCGCAGGCCCGACGGCTCACCCTACGCGATCCACTCACGCTGTCACTCTATCAACTGGAGGGCCGCAGGCCCGACGGCTCGCTCTACGCGATTCACTCACACTGCCACTCTATCAACTGGAGGGCCGCAGGCCCGACGGCTCACCCTACGCGAATCACTCTCTCTACGCGATCCATTCACGCTGTCACTCTATCAGCTGGAGGGCCGCAGGCCCGACGGCTCGCCTTACGCCAACCACTCACGCTGTCACTCTATCAGCTGGAGGGCCGCAGGCCCGACGACTCTTCCTACGCGAACCACTCACGCTGTCACTCTATCAGCTGGAGGGCCGCAGGCCCGACGGCTCGCCTTACGCCAACCACTCACGCTGTCACTCTATCAGCTGGAGGGCCGCAGGCCCGACGACTCTTCCTACGCGAACCACTCACGCTGTCACTCTATCAGCTGGAGGGCCGCAGGCCCGACGGCTCACCCTACGCGAATCACTCACGCTGTCACTCTATCAGCTGGAGGGCCGCAGGCCCAACGGCTTTCCCTACGCGATCCACTCACGTTGTCACTCTATCAGCTGGAGGGCCGCAGGCCCGACGGCTCGCCCTACGCAAACCACTCACACTGTCACTCTATCAGCTGGAGGGCCGCAGGCCCAACGGCTTTCCCTACGCCATCCACTCACGTTGTCACTCTATCAGCTGGAGGGCCGCAGGCCTGACGGCTCGCTCTACGCGATCCACTCACGCTGTCACTCTATCAGCTGAAGGGCCGCAGGCCCGACGGCTCGCCCTACGCGATCCACTCACGCTGTCACTCTATCAGCTGGAGGGCCGCAGGCCCGACGGCTCGCCCTATGCGATCCACTCACTTTGTCAGTCTATCAGCTGGATGGCCGCAGGCCCGTCGGCTCGCCCTATGAGATCCACTCACGCTGCCACTCTATCAGCTGGAGGGCCGCAGGCCCAACGGCTCGCCCTACGCTATCCAATCACGATATCACTCTATCAGCTGAAGGGCCGCAGGCCCGGCGGCTCGCCCTACGCGAACCACTCACGCTGTCACTCTATCAACATTTCGATAAACTTGGCTGTTATGGCAGGCAGTGGCGCGTGTCTCAGCAGTATCAGGTTTGAGGAGTTGGAACTCATATTAAATCCGTCTGTATCTTTTCGTCTAACGTTCCGCAGGATTTGAAGACGAAAGTCTTTGGTCAGTGTATGTTTCCAGTGATGTCAT
This sequence comes from Thaumatotibia leucotreta, assembly GCA_025490895.1. NCBI lineage: Eukaryota > Metazoa > Arthropoda > Insecta > Lepidoptera > Tortricidae > Thaumatotibia > Thaumatotibia leucotreta. Next base: position 9,488 of record JALPQI010015975.1, on the reverse strand, counting down.
ACGGTACTAAACCGTGGTCGCTTACAATGGGCCTTATAAGAAGGCTCAAAGTCACCCAAAGGGCTATGGTAGGAGTCTCTATTAGGGCTACCGGTATCCGTGTTACCCGCGGACACGTGTACACGAATCCTTAACACCGGCGGTACTAAGAACCCGAACGACACGAAACGCCAAGAAACGTTTCCACTTAGAAACGTTTCCAAGTTAGAAACGTTTCCAAGCTTGAGTCTTGTGGATCCATTGCAATTGAATATTCGAAAAGCCTATGTTTTTTTAGTAAAAAGTCAGAAACAAAACAAGACCTACCGAAAAATTCGAAGTTTTTTACGAATTACGCAGCTAGAAATTTTCTTTGTTAGTGGTTAAATGCGGTTCAATACTTTGTTCAAATATAAAACCGATGTTTATGAACCTATGTTTTAGATTGCCAATGCCACTACACATTGAGGGCGGATCAGACACGGGTATCCGTGTCTTAATTACACGGTTCCTAATTAGGTACACGTTCCAAACGGGTAAGAAACCCGTTTCCCGGTAGCAAAGAAACGGGTACACGGAAACGGGTACACGAAACCCGGACACGACCGAGAGCCCTAGTCTCTATGCGAGATCGGATTAGAAATGAGGCCATCCGCAGCAGAACCAAAGTAACCGATATAGCTCTTCGAATCGCTAAACTAAAGTGGCAGTGGGCGGGTCTCGTTGCGCGTGGGGCCAATGGCCGTTGGGGCGGTAAGGATCTTGAGTGGTGGTCACGTACCGGAAGGCGCAGCGTGGGTAAGCCCCCCACAAGGTGGACTCATGACCTGGTGAAGGTCGCTGGATGCGGGTGGCACAGGGCCGGTTCTTGTGGCAATCTTTGGAGGAGGCCTATATTATGATGATGATGATAATTAAATCCGTATGTTTCTACCAAATTTCTAAAGCAGTACTTAAAAATCTACATATCGCTAAACCTTGCGGTTGTGGCAGGCAGTAACACTGGAGTATCAGATATGAGGAGTTGGACATTTGTCTTAAATTCGCATGTTTCTACTTAATATCTAAAGAAATTCTTTAAAATCAAGATCTCGATAAAAGATAAACCTTGCGGTTATTGTAGGCAGTACTGCAGCATCAGGAGTGAGGAGTTGGAAGTCAAGATCAGGCTGTTAGCATTTGATTATGCCAAACATGCTATACTTTAATTTTCACGTGTCTAACACTCTCGGTTAAGGTAAGCAGTACGTCTGCAGCATCAGGCTTTGAGGATACAAGGATACAAATATTATAATATTGCATTGTCATGGGGACTTGATATGAGTTCCAAATTTTATTGATTTCGGTGCAGTAGAAGTGGTCGAAAAATCGATCACCAGATTTGAAGCATCGACGACAGTTGATACGCGGTGAAGTTAATAAAAACCGTTTAAAAATACTTGTTTTTTAGTCATTGTTGGTTTCTTTGTATTTAAGTTGTTGTCAAATAAACTCTACATTTAAAAATAAACAAAACTGGTCAACAGCATGTCGGGCCATGCTCAGTGTAGGGTTCCTTAGTTATTCAAAAAAGCAGGAGCGATTATTTAAGCCCACTTCATGATTTTTTTCATATATTGTGACACACGAATGAAAAGTTAGAGGGGGGAGACAATTTCTTTTATTCTGGAGCAGTTATATCCGAAAATATTGACTTTAATTAAAAAAAAAAACTTGTGGGACTTTTGTTTCTATGATACCCCATACTACAGGATTACAGAAAAATACCGTGGCCGTGTGGTGACGGCAGTAAGAATACATTTGTCACCACCCCGACTCCTCCTGCGGGTATCGTAAGAGTCGACTAAGGGATTGAAGTGTCACTGACCATTCTACAGGATTGAAGATGGGCAGCAGCGTCATCATAGTGGACACATTACTGCGATCACCAATCCGCTTGCCCAGCGTGGCAATAGGGATGATGACAGTAGTTAAAATAAATTATTTAACATTATGCACGACATAATACACAAAGAAATTATTATTAAGATGTAGATTGCAGTAATTTTTGTACAGAACTTCTATTTAATAAATTGAAAAGAACTAAAAAGAGTAGGTCATTTGGCAGTACTCAAACGTGACGTCACTTTTGAGTATTTCATATAAAATTCCATACTATTCCATAGTGGGGATCGTTTTGACAGCTCGAAAAAAGATGCTGATTTGACTTGCCAGTCATCATGCCTATTATGGGCATTTACCTTCTAATGCGTCTATACGCATAGTTAATAGGAGAGGCTTACGTCCAGGACTATCACAGGCTGATGATGTGTATGTATCATACTTATATGGTGTCTATACACGTAATTTTTAAACGTATATTGTTTTAAATGATGATGATGTCCTCCCAGACGTATCCGTCACCGGCGACACCCGGACAATTAAAAAGAAATCTATTTCTGATCGGTTTCTTTGCGTGCATGGGCTCGAAGGTGACTCGCAAAACCAAGTTTTGTCTTGAAAGTCTGGCAGCAAGATGAACAATATAAGGTCCTAATTTATTAGTTGCAGATATTTTAACACATGATATTTTACATTAAAATAATTAACTTTAAATATAAATTAAGAAATCTTTTCATGTAATTTTTTTGACTTCATTTTCCTAACAAAAAAATAATTATAATTTCGTCTACAAAAAAACATCATGTGCATTATCACATGTCACAATAACACTGTCTGTCATGTCATCAAACGACACAATCCAACGGAAAATAACATGACATTGACAATCAAGTATTTAATTTATCGAAGTGAAGTGGCCAGTTCCAATAAAGTGGTACGCAAAAGAGGTACTAGCATCTGTTCAATGAGTTTTTATTTAATAATCACATAAACAGGGTGTTTTTACGTAGCAAATTTGTTTTTCAGTTTTCTCCAAAAAAACATCGTAGAAGCTATAATGTTTCACGGTTTAATATACTCCAGAGACCAAGTAGGTACTATCAGCTGTAAAAATATCTGCATCTAATAAATTAGGACCTTATACAGGGTGGTCCAAACCTTGACGTCAAAAAAATTTTTTTAGATTACTCACGTCATGTGCTATCAGAATATACCCCATGTATGTTAGCCGATTTTTTGTAGTTTTCGAGTTATGAAATTTTTTTTTGAGAAATTCTGAAATGAAGAAATTTATTAATAAAAAAAAACTATTGGGTTTTTTAACTAGTTTATTTTCTTAAAAGTATTACTACAAATAAAGCATTTACTGACAAAAAAAATTGCATCCTCACTTTGATACAAGTAGGATAAAAAAATACCAAATTCAAAATTTTACGCTAAAAACGCTTTTAATGTACGTAAATAAAAAAAAACATATCCCAAGGAATTTCCGTATTCTAAAGACAGCCCTAGACCTTGAGCCTTCGTAAAAGCAAAAAAAAAGTGGTACTTAATCATGAGGGTTTTTCGGAGTAGTCGGTCAAATAAACTTAAAAAAGCTTAAAATTTTAAAGTACTAAAAAATTACTTGAATAACTACACAAATTGAGTTTTCGTGGTATTTTCTGTCTTTGTTTATTGATAAGAACAACAAAACAGACGAAATTTTACTTTATTTTTAAATTAAAAATTTAGAAGTTTTTTTTAAGTTTATTTGACTGACTACTCCGAAAAATCCTCATTATTAAGTATCACTTTTTTTTTGCTTTTACGAAGGTTTAAGGTCTAGGGCAGTCTTTAGACTACCAAAAATCCTTGGGATATGTTTTATTTTTTTTATTTACGTACATTAATGATATTTTGATGCGTTTTTATCGTAAAATTTTGAATTTGGTATTTTTTATCCTACTTGTATCAAAGTGAGGACGCTAATTCTTTTGTCAGTAAATGCTTTATTTGTAGTAATACTTGTACAAAAAGAAAATATTAAAAAAACCCAACAGTTTTTTTATCAATAAATTTCTTCTATTCAGAATTTCTCAAAAAAAAAATTTTCAAAAATTCATAACTCGAAAACTACAAAAAATTGGCTAACATACATGGGGTATATTCTGATAGCCGATGACGAAGGGAACCTAAAAAAAATTTTTTGACGTCAAGGTTTGGACCACCCTGTATAGCTCACGGTCCGAGTTATAAGTATAGACATAGAAGAGCTTGGGCCGAGATTTCCGAAGCTGGCGTTTGGCATCCAGATCTCCAAGACGGGCACTCTCGTAGTCCCGCTCCCGGACACCTTGTTCGTATGCCGCCTTCCAGATTGTTTTAAATATAAATCTACGTATAAATATAAACCTACATAGCCTCAAGACACGCGCCAAGGCATCGATACTGCTCAGTGAGAAGCATGTTAATATGCAAAGTAGAATGGCTTGTAATAGTCGTATAGTGCGGCTACAGAGAATTGGCTAGTAGCCATTTAAAAATTAAAAAAAGCGCCTATTTTTTATGAAATAAATTTACTAGCACAAATAACATGCAAACGATACTTTTGTAAGACACAAATCAAGATACTTTATATATTAATTTCGTATGCCTTGTCCCGTATCCGTCCCAAGACGCTGGACTATGAATTATAAACTTGAAGGCCATCAATTCAATAACGTTTTTTAAAAGCGGCATATAAAACATTAAACTTACTTTTCTTTTTATTTAAAATAAAACGTAGTAGGTATTGTGGGAGGTGCAGGTGAAATAAGAAACTCAGAGGTAGACTTTGAAGAAAAATCATTTATTTTATAATTACGCGGTGCGCAAGCGTGACCCGGAGGCCGGAGCCTCCAGGGTGACTAAACCAAATTTATATACAGGGTGCTCGTGCGTATTCCGAAAGATTTTAATGCTGAATTCCTTACCATATTTAGAGTCTATATTGTTACATAAAATTTCCTGGAGTCGGCTTGGTTTCAGAGATAATCATTTTTTTTTTAAATAAGTTTTTCGATGTAACTCGTCACAAAACTTATTTTTGATTACAATGCTACCACAACGTGTTCTAATATGACCACACCTTTTGCCTGACAATCAAAAAATACGAATAAACTTGACTAAATGACCTGTACCTAAAACAAACAATTAAAATAAATAATTTAAACACATTGTTGTTATGATAAAAAGTATTGGAAATGTTAAAAAGTAATCAAAAAGTCTAAAAAGAAAAAAAAAATTTTTCGGTGGAATTGACAATAAATAAATAGGTCTCATAATATTTTTTGTTTATTTTGATGTCTAGAACGCATAGGTAGTCAAAATCTCTTGCAATGCTCGCGAGCACCCTGTATATATATATATATATTCTTATTTGTCATACATTAAAATATAGAATTTACCCGAAAGTAACCAGTAATGTAGAGGATTGTTATACAACCTCTACAGTATCTAATATCGTCCCCACATTTAAAGGAACGATATCTAGCGAGCGGCCAATCCACGTGAACTTACTACAGTATTAAGCATGCACGGCGGTTCCCAAAATTCGGACAAAGCGAAGCGAGGGTTTACGGCTTCCGCCGTGGGGGGGGTTATGACGTCATTCCGGTACTTCCGCAATAATGTGGCTTTCTTACTTAATAAATACTGTCTAGATTTTTTAAGTTTTGAATAATTTCTATCTATCTATTCAGCCCGTGTCCACCCACTGCTGGGTACCTATATATAGGCCTCTTCTTTATTACGCCACTTTCCTCGGTCCTGTGCTAGTCGCATCCACTGCTTTGTTGCGGAAAAAATCAAATGGTTTTTTTCGGGAACATATGAAAATTCTGTTTTTTTTTTCCGTTTTTTCGAGTTTTTACAGAAATAATCAATGTCACTGTCACTCCTTGCCATCTTTTTCAATTGACTTTTCCTCGATGACACCGCGTTATCCTGGTAAAAGTGAAAATGAGATCTAATTCGCATTGGTTTAGAGTTGAAAATTATAGTGGAAACTTACACTGATTTTTTAGATAAAATCCGAAAAAAAACGAGTTGTTTGGAAAGAATCGGGATTTAATCCGGAAACTTTCAACACTACTCGGACTATCTTGTCGTTGGTCTCCCAACAGACCTTCTTGACCACCCTGGCGACCATTCAGTAACCTGCTTCGTCCACCGCCCATTACTTCTCGCCAAGTGTCCTGCCCATCTCCACTTCAGCTGTGTGATTCGTTTACCGACGTCGGATACTTTGAATGAATTATCGGTATAGATTTTTAACACCAAAATGTATTATAAAATTTATAAAATAGTATAATACGTCACAAGTGCAAAAAAGAAATTCGTAACTCGTGTCGATTTAAGACACTCCCTTCGGTCAAGTTTTAAAACATCGCCACTCGTTTCGAATTTCATGTTTTTCGCCCTCATGTCGTAATGTACTATTATAAAGTATGTTATATTATTGCATCAACACAACTATACCTACCACACTTAAGTAACAATAGCTAAATATATTAGTTACCGGTATTAAAAAAACTATAGTAAAATTATAATTTCAAATGAGACATGGTCATGCGAAGTAATGTCCAAAGACAGTGGCACGAGAAATACCAGTGGAATTGTCGGTCGAATCTGGGTTTGATTGTACTGGTGAGTACACAATCAATAAAGATACTTTATTCTGTTTTTTTGTGTGACGAAGGTAGACAACTGAGCTCTCAGCCCACCTGATGTAAAGCAGGAACCGAGGCCCATGGACATAGTGACCGAAAAATCTCTTATGCGCTGCCTACCCTGAGGACTTAGATGGATTGCCTATATCTATGCCAGTAATTACAGCGGCTATCTTACCCCCAAACTGGAACACAGCAGTTCAAAGCCGTGCGAGCCTAAAAAATGGTATTCACTAATGTACTTTAAACGATACTAGTACTCGGCGACGAATGCGGCGTGAGCTGGAACTACACTGCGTCTAGAGTTTGACGTTTAATGTACGAACTTCGTATTCTCTAACGAAAAACAGCGACGAACTCGCCCACAACCTCGCTCACAGCCTCGATTCCTAATGTCAAGTAAAACAGCTAGAATTTTAGACAAGGCTGTCTCGACGTCGAGCTCGTTGACGAACGCAGCGTCGAATGTGTGAATAAGAGAATAGCATAGCAGGGCTTCTCGTAAAATTTTCACCTATATTATTTTTTGACTTTTAGGAATGATTTTTTATGTTATTTATTTAATTGTAATGTTCACAAAAACTTGTGCGTCAACCAGTACTCGGTCTCCCACTCCCAGCGATCAATCATACATTATCACTCGCATACATTACTATTATAATTATATTGTAAGCTGATTTACATGTGGGCGTTGTATGGTGTTTGTATGGTTACTTATTTTAACCGACTCCTGATATAAAAAAAAACCGGCCAAGAGCATGTCGGGCCATGCTCAGTCTAGTTATTCAAAAGGTTTTTTTTTAATAGATTTATTTTAAAGTACTCTACATCTCATTAGGGTGTCCCATATTTTACGAATTTTTGAAATTAATAACGCACCCCCTAAATCGGTGTTTTTGTACCAGTGCGTAACATGTTAACAGAGAATATTTATTTGAATCACTTTATTTTGCTCATATATAACTTAAAGTATTGTCATGTATTTTGGGAGAGAAGTTTGTAAGTTTTTATTTTAAATATCTAAATTACTCATAATTGGTAATTTTTTTAGTCGACTTCATTGTATGAGTAAGTCTCAGGTGCTTTTGCTGGCAGTCCCAATAAGTGGCACCTCAGTACAACTTTCAATGTCACATATTGGGACATTGAAAATATTAACATTCAGTCCTAATAAATGTCTTAAAATTATGCAAATAATTTAGATATAAGCGAATTATATCAAAGTTTGGATATAACCCTTTAACGGGCAAGACTCAAAAAAATCGTGGATTCAAGCCTCATTGATGATGGGCAGCAGCGTCATCATAGTGGACACATTACTGCGATCGCCAACCCGCAGCGTGGCGATTATGGGCATTTACCTCCTAATGCGTCTATACGCACAGTTAATAGGAGAGGCCTACGTCCAGCAGTGGACTATCATAGGCTGATGATGATGATGATGATGAAGCCTCAATACCAGCATATAGTACAAAAAAATCTGTGTAAGAAAAAATACAAAAATACAGTGTTATAAGTGGTCGCTTTTGAGACCGGTGATAAAGGGATAAAGCATTAAAGACACATACAATAGTCGATTTTATCTTATCATCAAGCAACTCAAGCTATGATGACGAGTATTGGCACTTCTACCTTAGTTACATGTTGGAGGTTTTTATAAACATAAAGACAGATAATCATATAAAAATTACAATAAGCATAAAGCACAAAGCGGAATTCTCACAATACTTAATGAAGACAAAATAATGGCCATTTGACTTAATGATTGTATATTTCTTTGTCAGCTATTAATACTAATACTTTTGCGTGGGCTGCCTTTATATTCACAAAACACTGAGTAAGAACCAATATATTCTGACCCTCAAAAACGAAATAAAATTCCTCAGTTTGGCGTTTCTATTCTACTACGTCACAATTCACTGTGATTTTTTTTAAGGAATTTTAAATGTAATTTCACCGAAACATTTTACGTACATAGTGGAAGAAGTCATTATTTACTTATTTGTATTATTGTAAATTGTAAGTTTAGTTTTATTGAAAATGGCTTTTTACGTAATTAGATTTATTTTTTATTCAAAATTATGTCTCATTTTTTTAAAGTTTTTTTCGTAGAACCAATTCATATATGACGATAATGGAATTTATTATGAAAGGTTCGAAAATTATTGAACATTACAGAAATATTGGGACATTTTTTTCTCCTGTGTAGATAATTATTGAAAAACCTCGTGATTTTAGGTAGAAAGATCTAGAATGTAAAATTGTATAATAAGTCAAGGAAGTTAGTTTCAGTATTATTTAAGTTTATTTTTCTAATGATTAGTGACATATTTTAGATATTTAAATAAATATTTCAAAGAAGTAAAAAAAAAAGAAATTCCTCATATGAGTATGAAACATAGTCAGAGATCTAACTTAAATGGTTTTTCTCTCATACATTTGTGAATATGAAAGTTTATTCGCCTCTGTAGATGATAATGACTATTAATTATGACTAGTTCTGTGCTGACATTTTGTCTGTTTAAAGTCAAATAAATTTATTAGTACAACATTTAAATTTAATTTTAAAATATTTATAGTACGGTACGGTCAAACTTTACTTCATTTTACACTAAACTCACAAAGGATGTAAAATATCGCTGCATTTTTCATATGTTTTTTAGATACTATAATAGGGCAGTATAAAACCACATTCTGCAAGCAAAAAAAAAGTTGTGCTAGCTGCGTAGTACGTGAAAAACTGCGAAATTTACGGTCATTTTTTAGTTTATGTATTATATAAAAAAAAACCTAGTACGTTTTTTGAATTATATATATTGCTACAAATTGTATAAGGACTAATAAATTTCCAACAAGTTGATTTAACATGCATTACCGTAGGTCTTATAGATTCAGAGATTCGGAAATTCAAAAATACTTACTCTTTTTTGTAAACTA
>JALPQI010015974.1:0-23346 GCA_025490895.1 Thaumatotibia leucotreta | reverse complement strand
AATTATTTATCGTAAGTAAAATACATGTTTAATTTTTGTGGCCTTACCTTTCTTCTCAGTTAAATAATCTTGCAAATATATTTAATCTAGTCCCTCGTCCAAAATAACTTCGGTAAAAAAATGGTAAAACATCATTCCATCAACAAATTTCATTGTCGCGGAATCCTCCTCGGTGTCGTTGCCTCAAAATGAATCTGTGGGCTGAATGAAAAATTAAAAATGTAATATCTCATCTCGGTGACTCCATTTAGTATTGTTCAAAAATACAAATGAGCTTTTGTTTCCAGTATCTACATTTTTTAAATAGTTTTAAATAGTAAATAGCTCTTGTATTGAATATATATAAAATGAATCGACAACGGTGTTGTTAAAGTATATTTAATTAGAACTTAATTAAATTATTAAAATTAATCACATTTAATTAGATCATTTAGAATCTACCTGTGTGGTTTAATGCATGCGGTTGGAGTCCACATTTGAATATTGCGTCATTGCACATTGGTGCTTGAATTGAAACTTTTATCGTATCGATTAGACTTTTCATCATACTAAGTTCCTCTATTGGTATTCCAAGTGTTGTCTTAGGCTCTGATATCTTTTACCACACTAAGTACGTGAAAATACAGGATGGTCCAAACCTTGACGTCAAAAAATTTTTTTTAGGTTCCCTACGTCATGGGCTATCAGAATATACCCCATGTATGTTAGCCGATTTTTTGTAGTTTTCGGGTTATGAATTTTTGAAAATTTTTTTTTTGAGAAATTCTGGAATGAAGAAATTTATAGATAAAAAAAACCATTGGGTTTTTTAATATTTTCTTTTTGTAAAAGTATTAGGTACTACAAATAAAGCATTTACTGACAAAAAAATTAGCGTCCTCACTTTGATACAAGTAGGATAAAAAATACCAAATACAAAATTTTACGTTAAAAATGCATCAAAATAGCATTAATGTACGTAAATAAAAAATATAAAACATATCCCAAGAATTTTTGGTAATGTAAAGACTGCCCTAGACGGTGTACTGCCATTTGGCAAATTATGTTTCCCAAATATGACTTCCCAAATAACTTATCGCAATAGTCTCATTTCCCAAACAAATCTTTAGCAAAGTTACATTTCTCATTTTATTCATTTGGCAAATTTTTATTTTGCAAAGTTTCACTTCGTCAAGATTTTATTAAGCAAATGCTTATTAAGCAAATGTTTTATTTTGTCATAAGTTAAAATCCAAAAAAAAAAATTCCTAAATTTGATACTTCGCAAGTTCTTCTTATAGCAAAAGCCTGGCAAATGATAATATTATTTTTAAGTTCGTAGGTCTATACAGGAATTTCGTACTTTTTTGCACAACCCTTGGCTTGAACTTGCCTGGAACAAAAAACGTATTTCATGAATAATTGGTATCATAATGAATGAAGTGAGAAAATAAAATCCACCATAATGATCACTATTCATATTTTTCATTGGTAGGTACTAAGAAGGCACAGATAGCCACGGATAAAAAAACTATATTTTTATTTTAATTTTCATAAAAAAATTATCCCATAGCCACCGTTAGGTACGACGACGAGCGAAGCGAGGAGGAGTGTTAGGTGAAACTGCGACCATACAGCGCACGAGCCGAGCGAGCGAAGCGAGCGTGCCGCGGCAGCGGCCGGCGAGTGCCAGAACCGACTGTTTTGTTATTCCCTCGGCATTGCGTTCCCTCATCAGTTTCATCTAAATTACTGTTTAGAACCCGACTTTTAATTGTTTATCAACATAATATAAAACCCCGTGTGAGCTTTTATTAAAAAAAAACATAAAATTCGCCTCAAACTGTACCCGAAAAATTGGTTGCGATGTAATATTGTATATGCGGTATAAATCGTATGCCATACAATATTTTGGGATTAGTATGTTACGCCAAACGATGCATTTGCCAAAAAATATTTTGGGAAAATAAAAACGACCAAGTAATTCTTTGCTAAACAATCGCTTGCCAACAAAAAGGCTTGCTAACTGTAAAATTGCGATAGGTAGTTTTGACAATTGAATTTTTGCCAAATGAAAATTTGGGAAAAATAGTTTGCGATGTGATACTTTGGGAAAAATTATTTGCCAAACATTAGTAAACCGCCCTAGACCTTAAACCTTCGTAATAGCAAAAAAAAATCGATACTTAATAATGAGGATTTTTCGGAGTAGTCGGTCAAATAAACTTAAAAAAGCTTAAAATTTTAAAGTAGTAAAAAATGACTTGAAAAACTACACAAATTGAGTTTTCGTGGTATTTTCTGTCTTTATTTTTTGATAAGAACGACAAAACAGACGAAATTTCACTTTATTTTTAAATTAAAAATTTAGAAGTTTTTTTTTAAGTTTATTTGACCGACTACGCCGAAAAATCCTCATTATTAAGTATCACTTTTTTTTTGCTTTTACGAAGGTTTAAGGTCTAGGGCAGTCTTCACATTACCAAAAATCCTTGGGATATGTTTTATTTTTTTTATTTACGTACATTAATGCTATTTTGATGCGTTTTCAGCGTAAAATTTTGAATTTGGTATTTTTTATCCTACTTGTATCGAAGTGAGCACGCTAATTTTTTTGTCAGGTAATGCTTTATTTGTAGTTATACTTTTACAAAAAGAAACTAGTTAAAAAACCCAACAGATTTTTTTTATTAATAAATTTTATCAATCCAGAATTTCTCAAAAAAAATTTTCAAAAATTCATAACTCGAAAACTACAAAAAATCGGCAAACATACATGGGGTATATTCTGATAGCTCATGACGTGAGGAATCTAAAAAAAAAATTTTGACGTCAAGGTTTTGACCACCCTGTATACAAGGAAAATTATGGGCACGTTGGAATTAGTTTGTAGGGCAACGGTACCACTACCTAATGGACAAGACAAAAGAATCTGTCATCGACAAATTTTTTTCGACGCTTTATTATCTCCTAACAAATTATCAATTTTGAGAACTGATAGTATACAGTATGTATCACCGCGTAGAGCAAAGAAAGAAACCCATTACTATTTAGATCATACTAAACAACTTTTACTATGGGGCCAAACTCGAATTCGCGAAAAAAAAAATACTCTCCCATACAACGTGTTCATGATCACGCAATCAAAATGAATGAAACTGTCAATTTTTTTTCGTGTATTCGGGTTTGGCCCCATAAAGTAGCCCATAAAGGCCCCGTAAAAGTTGTTTAGTATGATCTAAACATTAATTGGTTTCTTTCTTTGCTCTACGAGGTGATACATACTGTATCGTTCGACTGCTCGTATTTTATGTGGCTCCGAGTTTTTGAATGTAAATAACCACTCAAAACTTAATCAACTTCAAAAATAATAATTGAATCATGTTAACGTGTTTCTCCACTCCTGAATCCTTGAAAGAGTAATTTGCTCTATTACAAAATATCGATTCAGGTGTTGCTCAACAAAATCTATTGAAAAAGAAATAAGACCAGCATCCTTATTCACCGCAGCACGCCTTGAACTTTCGTGTATCTTGGAATTTCCGAGCAGTTTTTAGGTCGGTGGCTCTCACTTAATAATAGCAATCCGTGCCCTGCCCTAACTCGGCTACCACTCATCGGTAGATAAATGTCTTCATAACTCAGAAGCAATCTCCTGTCGTGTTGCCGGAGTGATGATAATGTCAAACTGGTGCTAGTGGTGCCCATGAATTTGATTTTAATTAATACCCATTTTAAGCATTCATCTGCATGTTTCCACATTGATTTTGATGACGGCTGCCCTAAGGTTTTTTTAGACACGGCTATGTTATAAAAGCGCGTTTTCTTTATATATCCATGATCGCTCGCTCGTGCCAATACGCGAGTACGAGTGGGATGTATAGAAGTAAACGTGCGTTAATAACGTAGCGGCATCTCATGGTAGGGTTACTGTCACGCCTAATTTGTAAGATGGTCTCATGATTTTCATGAACTTGGGAAGGAAACGACATGCATGACCCTACCAAATTTAGACTCGTTATACGCGACTTAATTATATAGAACTTGCTGCAAATATGGTCAGCGATAAAATGTTTTGTCAAAAACTTATTTTACTTAGAAAGTTAGGATCAAGTTAGGATTCACTATTGCAAGAGAGATTATTTCGTTGATCTACGTAGAGTTTATGTATATTCTATGGTATTTACGTACTCTATGCCAAAAATGACAATTCGATCGCGATTCGACCCCTAAGTGCCTATTGTCAAATTTGTCTTTAGTGTCACCTACTGTAAAATGTTGTGTTTGGATCTAATATAAATTATTAATGATATCCATAATAATTCACTAATATTGTTTCCCTCAAAATCTAGTGTGAAATCTAAACACACATAATGTTCATGCCAAGTTTTTGTATCAAATTAATTGAGCTTGTAAGTATACGTGTATCATTAATATCATTATTTGTTGAAATTAAAACTTCTAATTAACTTAAGTACCTATCTCACTTCTAGTGAAATCAAAAATGCTTTGGAAACTTGCATTAGGATGTCACAACTTCTAACCCATAATATATATGTGTTTTAACTGTTTTATACAAAAATTCACCTGTGTGTTTATGATGACCCTGTTTATAATTTATCGTCATTGCCAGCACGTTCTAACAAGTATGCAAGTGCGAAAGAGACTTCTGTAGCAGGATCACGATAAACTATAATCGCGTGGCAATCCCAAGCCATATAATAGTCCCGTATTTATCATCGTTTCCCACAAGTATGCAAGTGCGAGGGTGATGCATAGAACGACAAACGGTAAACGCTTGACCATCATAAGCCACCTGATCATTTTTCTCATCAGGGAATAGCATCAACCTGCTTGGTTCTACTACAGTACAGTTATGATCTGACAGACGTTTCCACACTGATCCTTTGTTCCGGTACATATGTGGGCTTCATATTGGTGCTTTCAGGAGAACTTATTGGTGAGATAAACATTTTCTTGATGAACAGCCGAAGAAACCGAATATTTTAGGCGTTACTCTTTTGCCTCGTGTTTACAAAAACTTTTTGGTTGTACCAAAAATGTACACCTTTCCATATAGTTTATTTCACATATTTCCCAAAAAAGGAAACAGTTGCATTTATGCAAAAAGATAAGAATAATTCTAACGAGTACCTAGCTACCGTCACATGCAAGAGGCAAGGTGAAAGAATATAAGACACGCTACACCTAGAAAATATTTCAGCACAACGAGACTATGATAAGAAATAAGATCTGAAACATGCAACTTCAAACTATTTATAATTGTAATAGAACTCGAACATACATTTATTTGGCAATGTCTTACAGATATACAGATATAGGTAACGCATAATCCTTTCCCTTCGTTTTTCACGGAAAAATATACTTATAACAATTTATATTGCTGGCTCAATGTACAGTCGTCTATATAAATATGTTGACACCTGTATTCAAACTTAAACCTTCTTCCCCTAGTAATAACTTCTGAAGTGTACGTGTATTTTATAGACGTGCTGTAAGTACTTCAGTATCTTTTGCTTTGAAGCTAATTGAGACAGAAAGGTAAATTTTGACGTTTCCGTAAAAATACGATGATAAAGGATTATTCACCAGATCTTTACTGTCATATGCCTTTAGATGTGGTATCCACTGTCTCACCATGCCGATCGATTTGCGACACGAACACGATAAAACGCCTGATCCGACAGCGGCGCAATATCGCAAATAGTAACAAAGCGTTAAATGTTTTAGGGGAGATGGTATTCGCGCCGCTGGACGTCATCCAAGACGTGTATTTTAGCGTGCTGGGCATAGCCATGTTCGCCACCAGCGGCTGGATCCTGTATACGGCACGGACTGACCCGGAGAGGAACCCGCGAGCCGACGACACGTGTGTGGCGTACGCTGCGGGGCTGGCGGCAGTCAACGTGGTCCTGATGATCTGCGACATGAGAGTCTCGACCGTGTCCGCGGATGCACCTTGCTGCGGGTGCCAGTA
This sequence comes from Thaumatotibia leucotreta, assembly GCA_025490895.1. NCBI lineage: Eukaryota > Metazoa > Arthropoda > Insecta > Lepidoptera > Tortricidae > Thaumatotibia > Thaumatotibia leucotreta. The sequence continues at coordinate 17,369 of JALPQI010015974.1, read as the reverse complement.
AGGCAATGCCTTGCTAAATTGAGCTGTATACTCCAAGCGCCTAAGCCCGATAAGAAACGTTCCGAAGCGGAGCGTAGAAAGTCGGAAGATGAAAGAGTGCTTTATCGTGTCTAAATTGACTTTGTTGCTGCAAATAAAAATACTCTTCACTGTACGTTGATGTAAAAATTTACCACCTGTTGAAGTGACTATGATGCGGAAAGGTACTCGTAACACTTTTTGCATAAATGCGGCTTTGTAATTTGCCAATAAGCAAGTCAAGTGTGATGTGACATTTAGTTTTTTGTAAATTTAAAGTTACAGCGTACTTTAAAGTCATCTACGAGACGTATTCTCTGTATTTTATTCCTGTAGAACCCTGATTAAACAATATCCTTCTTTGAAGTTGTGTTGTTTTGTCATAATCTAAGTGAAGTGCTTACTTGGCAAAAATATGATGGATTATAATATCACGTTACATAGCTACTACCTACAGACTACAAAAACATCATCTATCTTCTAAGGTTTGTGCATTTCGAAGAATGACGAGTGAATCCCAAATTTGCATATTTCATCGCAGAGGAAAAAGGATAATGGGGAAGGCGAAAGCAACAGGATTGATGATATCTTTATAATTATTATAATATACTGATTCTTAAAGTCAATAAATGTCACAATATACATGTCAGAGGGACAGCCGAGAACGGGGGAGCGAATATTTTGTTCCTACTCATCGTACCTACTTACAAAGGTGTATACTATGCATGGACGCACATAATTAAACACAAGGTAAATTACAATCTTTTATTATACTGGTTCACAAATGATAAACCTCTGTCGTGAGAAGAACCAGCAAGAAACTCAGACGGTCTTACATTTTCCAAACTTTAAATAATCACAACAAGTACACACTTAAAACAAGACTATTTACAACACTATAAACTATACTGATAGAAAACGACTGGAGAGTTATAAGCTTGCGTCCATGCATCATTTACTCAACCCTGGAATGCTTTATTCCAACTCTAAATCAAGAAATGAAATCCCTAAATACTGCGCTAGTGACCTTTTATACCGTCAACTCCAAACTACCTGCTTCATAGGCGGGTAGATACCAACATGACGTTTAATGTCTACCTACATGGACCAAGCAAAGAACATCTCAAGCAAAACATTGCTTATCGTTTTCTAGATTTTATAACTCTTAACAAATTAAATGTAAACATTGCAAATAAGACTATTCTTATTGTAAATAAGACTATTCAGACGTTCGATGACTCGACATGTCGTACACGTCTGCGCCAACTGAAGCATGTCTCCGACACGGCCATACTGACAAGACAAGCGTCCTCGCTTGTATCTGAAACAAACACGTACACTAGTAGTCTTTGTTACCACTCGGTCACTCCTGACCAAATTATCTGTCTACGTAAAATCATCTCAACTCAAGAAAAATAATTTTAATCTTTGCAACTGAATTTAGGATCACTTATAGTCAATTAATTACCACCAATTTAAATTCAAGAGCAAACAAGTACCATCTGGCTTTCCTAGCCACATTTTACGTAAAACATTACAGAAAACTTGCGGAAGAATATAATCTCATTCATGGCATATTGACTATCATATAATCACAAACATTACGCGCATCCCTAAGGGATCGCCGATTCAACCCTGGAATGCTTTATTCCAACTCTAAATCAAGAAATGAAATCCCTAAATACTGCGCTAGTGACCTTTTATACCGTCAACTCCAAACTACCTGCTTCATAGGCGGGTAGATACCAACATGACGTTTAATGTCTACCTACATGGACCAAGCAAAGAACATCTCAAGCAAAACATTGCTTATCGTTTTCTAGATTTTATAACTCTTAACAAATTAAATGTAAACATTGCAAATAAGACTATTCTTATTGTAAATAAGACTATTCAGACGTTCGATGACTCGACATGTCGTACACGTCTGCGCCAACTGAAGCATGTCTCCGACATACATATTATGTGCTGAATAAAATCATGACTTCGAGCATGTACCATAGCATGGCCGTAATTTTCCCATATACACACATCATCAGCGTATCTGTTCACTACTGGACATAGGCACATAGGCTTCTCCTATACGTATGAATGCATTGGAAAGTCAATTCCCACAATCGCCACGCTGGGCAAGTGGATAGGCAATCGCAGTTGGGTTTCTCTATGATGACGCTACTGTCCATCATCAATCTTTAATAAATGAATGATACTTGATCAGTGATACTTCAAACTCAAAGTCTAAGGCCTGAGTATACGCTCGAGCGGCGCGTCCGGCGGGGCGAGCGGTCCGACCACATGCAAACTTATGCGCGTGGCCTGGTCTGAGTGCACTCTGAGTCAAAATTCCTTGGACGCTCGACGTGCCGCTGCTTGCCCGGCCTGACACGCCACTCAACGCTTGCCACTCAGACCTTACACTTATTTGACTCTTTAAATACCCATGGGAGGAGCTGGGGTGGTGAAAAATGTATTCTTAGGTACTCCCATCACGACAATGTTTTATTCCAGTTACATTTTTCTTAATAGGTATTTTAATTGCTTACACAGGTGAGCTGATCTCAAATAAGCAGGACCCGTTTGTCGAGGCGTGGTGGTCGGGCGCCGGCGCGGTGCTATACGGCGCGTGCAGCGTGCGCACTCTCCACAACTGGCGCCAAGTGCCTGACTCCCCGCGACGCGACCGCGCGCGAGCCGCCGCCATCTTTGCCATCGCGGCCACCTCCATCCTCATTGTCGACACCATCCGCGTGCTCTGCGCCGAAGACGGCTCCTCCATTGCCAGTTCCCGACCTAAAAAAATATCTAAATCCAAGGCCCCCACCCTCGGCTTAGACCTAGGCGGCTACAACAAAACATGTATCACGTTAACCGACTGGACTCCTCGTTTTAGGCTCGCCCCCGCCAAATTAACCTTTAACAAACTATCTACGTCTGAGAATAATACCAGCCTAGAATTAGGTGCACCTTTAGCTACTGGTGCCCCCACAATTTCTCCTCCGAAATTGGCACTTAAAAAGTTTCCTGTTGCGTGTCGTCCACTAAGTATGGGGCCAAAAATGACCCGAACGTTCTGGTGATTCATGTAAATCGGATTAAAATGGAATTCAAGAATCAAATTGGAATTTCTTTTATATTGTTACCGGTATACCTACTACTATTATATGTATAGTACATAGTCATCTGTTAGAGAGAAATTTGCAAGACCTATCTACAGCGTGTGTATTTATTTGATACGGGCGAATATTTTAGTGGCGATTACTATCAGACCTACGGAACCTGTTTACATAAATTTCTTTAGGAAATTAACGTAGTTTTTTTCTTACTAGCCACATCACCCACACATCACTTCAAGTAGACATATGTATCTACACGTCATACGAGTGTCATGTCAGTTGGCCGGCATACATTGCTGCTGGGTTGCACTTTAGAAATTTTTTATCCTGGAGCTATGAGAAAACAGAGAAAATACTTCAACGTTAGTTAGTAAATTTGTAGTGAACGTCCGTCCGTCCGAACCGTCGGTTGCGTCCGATCCCAAGAGAAACTCGTAGGGCTACTCCAACGCATCTTTTCACTTTTTACTCTTTTCGCTGGTGCTCAACCACAACACTAACAAACGCACATATACAGACACACACACGCACCCGTCCATACATTCAAGTCCAAACATTCATCTATTTTCACTATGAAAATCTGTTTACTTAGTATTAGTAAGCAATGTAAGCAATGTATGCATGTATCGTTTCTTAGATAACTATCTTAATAATTATGATTATGACTTACTAAATCTGAATCTGAAGCCGCCACGATACAGGCAATGCCTAGTGTGAGGCTCACTGAAATGTTATTTTTGTGTTCTTGTTTTTTTTTGGTAAATAAATATAAAATATAAATAAACAACAAAATTTCACGAAATGATTATCTTATAAGACTCGTAGGATCAGAATCTTATAAGAATCGTAGCTGGATTAATTATTCGCCCGTATCAAATACCCACGCTGACTAGATCGAATGTCAAATTTAGAATCACGAACTTTAAATCAAGATCCTATTTCATCATTTTACGTACACTTTGTATGACGGTAGCGAAGTGAGAAGTATTGAAAATGTATGGATAATTTAGGGCACTGTTTGACATACAAGAATTTAAAGGTGCTCCTGAGTCATGTAGATTAATCTTATACGACAATTTAAAAAAGTGTGGAGCACGAATCACGAACGAAAATTCCGAAAAACTACAACGAATAACTTGTTATTCTTGTAAAGCTCCAATGAACATAAAAAGGTAACATGCAATGCAAATACTACAATATTTGTAAACTGCGAAATACGGATTTGCATTAGGGTTTGTTGACTGAATAAATACGCCTTTTACTGGATATATTCAGTTAGTAAACCAGGGTTCTTCATGATACAAGATTATTATGTACCATACCTACAGTCAAAGACAAAATAAGGTGTATACAAAAATGTTCAAAAATATGTCCCAGTGCACTCTAATTCTGTGTAAAGGTGTGTTCAAACCAAAAGAGCATTCGCTATTCTAACCCCCACTCTACGAAATTCGATCGTTACACAAAACGTGATTGGTTGATTGAACGGGAGATAGAACAGCGAATGCTCTTTTGGTTTGGACGCACCTTATTAATAAGAACGTCGTAACATATTTATGAGCAGATTCTTTCGATACTTATTTTTGCACATGACTGTACCAAAACGAAGGAGTATATCAAATATATAATAGGGTAAGTATAGAGTCATAAAAGTTTGCGGTTATTATTTGTATAACTAAATAGGTAAGGGCTTCTTGTTTAAAGTGAACACTACATTGACCAAAATTATAGACGTTTATGGTACAAAACAGAATAACAGACATAACAGTACTCTTCAAAGACATAAGTACAAATCGAATCACGCACATCATTGGGTAGATATCAAAACAACAGATTGGCCGTAAAAATGCAACGAACAGGATAAGTCATCTGTTTCGGTAGAACGGCCAGTAGATCTACCGCAAACTTCGAAATGCCTGGTGGGGGGCTACCTCGATTAATAATGCCATTAAGTTTAGGACTTAATCTGAATCGCAATATGCCAGTTCCATATAATAATTGCCAAAAACTGACAAGCAGAATCTAAATTGAATCGCATTAAGAGATCGTGGTACCCCCGCTGAATTTGGAGCTGTGTCTGTCCAACTTCAACGAAAGCATCATTAGGTTGACAGAGGCAGGTGCTCGATACGTTTTTCGAAGTTCGCGGTAATCCCTCTGGATGCTTAGCCAAGTTACCAATCGCTAGCGCTTGCTAGCGCATCGTCGTTTTCCCTCTCTGTCACTTCTTCTTATTAGTGCGACAAAGAGCGAAAACTACGATGCGCTAGCGATTGGCAACTTGGCTAAGCACCCTGATTCTTTAGGCTTATTTATTTCTGCTTGGGGAGCTGAGGTCATCTTTATCAACAGCGCACAACGCTAGCAGAGCATCGAAGACGAGGAGCACGGTGGCGGCGATGGCGCACATGGCGGCTGCGCGCGCATGCGCGCGGCGCGGGCAGTCGGGCACGTCGCGCCACCCGAGCAGCGTCAGCGCACTGCACGCGCCGAATAGAACCGCGCCGGCGCACGACCACCACGCGTCTACGAAGGCGTCTGACGTCGCTGACACCGCTTCGCCTATACCCACAGAATTAGATTTGGATAGAAGAAACAAGTTCATTACACCACGCATAAACCTACTTTGCACCACGCATAAACCTACACAGGTTTCTGTGGTGCATCATAAATTTAAGTTATATATGTTATATTTTTGATATGAATAAATAAAAAAAAAAAAAATTATTTGTATGGCGGCCGAGCGTGTCAGATTTTGTACTGAAGTTATTACTTGATTTTAAATATGTCTCAGGCCCTTGAGTATTCATATTTTTTTGTGTTGTTGCAATGAATATTACTTAAGGCATTATTAATGTTTTTGTTCACTTCAACTTACAAAATTTGACGCCCGAAAGCTGCAAGCTGCGATTAAAGACGGACAACTCAGTGGATTTCACTGAGTTCATTTGACACGCTAAGTAGATACGTTTGCTTGATCTATGGTATATAATATATGACATCTGTGCCTATACCCAAATGGATGATAGCAATAAAAATAATAGAAAAACTGAGGCTTGAGGTAGGTAAGTGATACAAAGGCTACGACTTCGTCGAGTCTCGCTGGGGAGGCATTATTTTCATTTTCAACATTGTTAGGTAATTGCGCTCTGAAAAGTTGCTGCTCGTTACAGCATTAACTCGAAATTATGAAGTATAATGCAGGTATATACAGGGTAGCATTTGGGTCATGGAGCAAGAGTTAACAGGACGGTCACGCTGAGCAACTTTCCCTATGGAGACGCTATGAGTTAATTTATCCTGAATGGTTAGTTAAGTAGGTATCAATTAACTCATGATTACAAGATTTTCAATCCACTTCCTAACTGTTGTAAATGAGACTTTTAGTAATGGATTTGTAAGGCAATGGTCTCCAGCTCCAGACTCTCCAGTGTCTAAAACTAATTGACAGTTGCATTTTCAATTGTTTGAGAACTTTTACTAAATACCGTTAATGGAAACTCACAGAACCGTGTGCCCTGTAATGTAACAAGAGCAGAAAAGAAGCCCTCAAGAATTCACCTATCACTTCTGGTGTGGGTAGGATGAGATAACGATCAATCAAAATGGGAGTTGAATTGAAACTATGAGTCCTATAGATACTTTGCTCCTCAAGCATCATGATGCACGAATAGATCTATAGGAAATTAAAGTGGGGGTGTAGCAAGATAGCTTTGGAAAAAGATCCTACAGGGTTTGGTTTGAAACTATAGTCAAATGATGTCCTACGAGTACTACCCCCGCAAACCCACCAAAACTCGAACAGCTGTAAAACTGCGGCCTTATCGCGAACTACGAAATCCGTATATTTTGGGGATTTTTCTCTGTCACTCTAATGACGCCTTCGTTGGAATGACAGGGACAAATCTCCGAAATTTACGAACTTCGCGGTAGCAGGCCTGTTTTACATACAAAATTGGCGACAAGTATGACCTACGGTCAATTGTTGACAGTTTTGATCCTGGTACCTCAGGATCTCAAATGTTTCTTTTACAAAATAGCTTTTGCGCAAATATGTATGTATTCTACTTTTATTTCGGGATTAAGCCCGCCTGATCGCTCCCTAGTCGCTACTTGTGTTACCTTATTTTCTCAGATATAATAGCTTGTTTTATGCTCTCACTGTATATTACGAATTTATTATTCTATTTTGATGGATGCATTTTCTACCGCATGCTGAATTATAGAATGTATACATAAGACAATTGGCGATGTAAAGTTTTCTGAAGGTATGATTATTATATTTTTCCCTGATAGCCGTCGTCTCAGTCGCACAAATGTCATCTCAGTCACTTAAAAAAAGATTATTAACAATTTATAGGAAATAAAAATAAAAGAGCCGTATTTTCTTGAACCTTAAGACGACGGCTATCGGGGAAAAATATAATATTTAGACCTCCGGAAAACTTTACATACCCAATTGGTTCAAATAAATTTCATTTTCAGGGCGTTGAGCACTCTACAATATAAATTAAGCATCTCTTTCTATTCTTGGTTAAATGCATTTTTCTTGGTTAAATGCATTTTCGTAAAGTTGGTATACCTAGTTCAAATTTCTGAAGAACGGATGTGTATTTGGCAGATATATTCAATTCTGCTTTATTCACAGACTTCACCAGTAGCAAGACATGGTATTTTTGGCAATTATCAACTAAAATAATTAAGAATAAATATTTCTGAGGTCGTATAATATATTTATATCCATAAAAGTCGCATTTATACAAATAACAATATAGCGGTCTCATAATACTGTAAATAAATTAGGATATGGACAGCTACGTACTGTACATAATATGTAAAGTGAGAAGTGCGCTTTTGAGTAAATAATGTAAAACGGAAAAAGCTGCCGGATTCATATCGTCAGCCGCCTTATTCTGAGCACAGGACAGACACATATCACATCAAACGCATTGAAATATTTATTGGTTTCGCAGTTGCATTTTTAGTAGCGCAGTTGAAAGTTCACTTCTCGACGTTACAAGCTTACTATCACACGCTGGTTTCCTCGTTAAATTCTTCAGAGTCCAGATATCCCATGCTCAGGTCCAAGAACATGAGTAGGGCATTGAGGAGGGCCAAGCTGGCGGCTATGGTGCCGGCCGTGGAGTCCCCGGTGCGGGGCACGGAGGCTGGCTTCATGCGCGCAGACAGAACCAAGCCGCCGCTGACAGCGAACATGATCATGCCCACAATGCCAAAGTACATGTCTTGGAGGAGGTCCAGCGGCGCGAATATCATCTCCCCTACGAACAAATAAAACATAGAAGCCGCACGCCATATTAAATTGCCTTTCAAAAACGGTCCTGAATTTTAGTTGACAAGTGTCACCTACTCTTCAATGCATCACGGTAATGAACGTCAATATCAACCTATAAAAACTTAAAGCGCCATTTAAAAATAGTTGTGATTGGTCCATCAAAGTTTTGATTGGCTATATTCTATAAACATTTGTCAAAGGTGTTGCGCCGAAATATGCGCGGTGTTAAGAAAACCGCTATGTCCTGCCCATCTTGGCACAATTGAACAATTGCTTTTGGGGGCATTTTTGAGCTGGCGTTAGACGTCCATGTTATATATGGTCGCAGCATCTCCCCTAGAACGTTCAGCTTTATTACTTACTTTATTGGACAGCAGTAGCGTGACATCCGTGACCCGAAGCTAATTTGGCCTAAAGTCGTAACACGTTGGCTACCATGAGCATCACCGGCGGGATCAAAAATATGATGATACTGGACAGCCAACGTGTTAAAGGCTGTAGAATAGAAAGTGGGAGCAGGGGTCTATGGACGCGTCGCCACGGATTACAAAATAAATTCACAATGGATCTATGGTCGTTACAGATCTGCTCGACATAAAATTACTAAAAGATGTCAATACATATGTGAGATATTATTAGAAGATTCTTATAGTAGACCTACATAAATATTATAATTAAGTCAAATTGACTCGCTGTTTGTATAAATGCGACTTTATAATGACTTTATTAACCTCCCTCATATTGAAAATGGAAGCTAAATAAGGATTTTATAGAACCGGAATCCAGGATCATTTTATTATTGTATTTTTTAATAAAATAAAATAAACCTGTAATAAAATAAAAAAAATAATAAATCTGTATTGATAAAAATCAAGAAGAGCATAAAGAGATCTGCTGCTCCCGGTATAAATTTTCTGAATAGGTATTAACTAAGTATGCGGAATAAATATTAGATTATAAATATTAGATGTCATATACCAAAGAAAAACGACCAAGATCACCTATGTCCGAGGTGGGGATCGAACCCACGTACTCAGCTTTCGCGGCTGATGCCTGTACCCCTCGGCCACTCGGTCTTAGCAACCACCGGTCAAAGGGTCTAGCAGGATAAGCTAACAAGAGTTGCCCCCTCAAGGGATTTGGTTTTAATTTGAGGTGCAGTAGTGGGAAGCCCTAAGAACACTGGATGCGTAATATCAGCCTCCGATCTTCTTTTGTTTCAGACTTATTCACGAAAATGTCATAAATCATGGTAATCTTTAAACTGTGATATTAACTAAACCAAGTAAGCGAGAGTGACCAAATAAATTCAGAATTAAAGAGCGTGAAATGGGGTTCATAATGCATATTTTTAAAGACATTCATATCTTCAAACTTGGATGAAAAAAAAATGTTTTTTTTTTTCGGTTATATTTTTTGCCACTTCTCGCAGAGGCACAACTACCAAAAAAATTACTTAATAAGCCACAAATAACAACTACGTATACATTAAAAAAGATTTCGAAAAATCATGGTGCGTCATGTCAAAAAAAAAATTACGAACGCATGTTTTCGCACCATCTGTACAAGAACACGACAATCATTGATAAATCACTTCCCTTTCGGATGAAAATATTGCCCTTAAAAAGAAATGTGAATATTGTGGAATTGAATACAGTCATACTTGGGACCATGAAGAGTATGATTCTGTAAATATAGAAGAATTGTATTGTTCTGATTGCTCTACTCAATTATTTGTTGAAATGGAATGGTAATAAAAATTATTTATCAATGATTGTCGTGTTCTTGTACAGATGGTGCGAAAACATACGTTCGTAATTTTTTTTTGACATGACGCACCATGATATTTCGAAATCTTTTTAAATGTATACGTAGTAGTCAGTTGTGGCTTATTAAGTAATTTGTTTGGTAGGTAGTTGTGCCTCTGCGAGAAGTGGTATAAAATATAACCGAAAAAAAAATTTTTTTTTTCATCCAAGTTTAAAGATGTGAATGTCTTTAAAAATATGCATTATGAACCCCATTTCACGCTCTTTAATTCTGAATTAATTTGGTTACTCTCGCTTACTTGGTTTAGTTAACATCACAGTTTAAAGATTACCATGATTTATGACATTTTCGTGAATAAGTCTGAAACAAAAGAAGATCGGAGGCTGATATTACGCATCCAGTGTTCTTAGGCCTTCCCACTACTGCACCTCAAATTATAACCAAATCCCTTGAGGGGGCAACTCTTGTTAGCTTATCCTGCTAGACCCTTTCTCGGGTATATGCAATCAATAAGTATGCGGAAATTAATGATTTTGGTAATATTCGCCATACTGCCTAGGGAGAATAACTGACTGTATTAAATGGTCAGGAAGCTTAGCCAAGTTGCCAATCGCTAACGCTTAGTAGCGTATCGTAGTTTTCCGCTCTGCCACTCTTTCATATTAGTGCGACAAAGACAGTTAGCTGCCTTTCGTTTACGATTGACGATTAAGCGTTAGCGATTGGAAACTTGTCTAAGCACCCTGGGTGCAATCGCTAACGCAGAGTGGCAGAGAGGAAAAATACGATACGCTACTAAGCGCTAGCGATTGGCAACTTGGCTAAGCATCCTGTAATAAACGCAATACTAATATAATTAAATATCCATTATTCTTACCGACTATTTCTCCCGACAGTACCACGATGAAGCCCACATATGTACCGGAGCAGAGGATAAGTGTAGGCACGTCTGTTAGGTCGTAACTGTAGTGGTGTAGCACTAGGCATGCTATTGTTAGGAGCTGTAACAATTTTAGGCTAGTTTTAGAGAAGTAATGTGTTCATCAAAATTTTGATAGTGAAGATAATTAGGGGAGAGTGGGGAATTGAGAACATCTAGAAAAGTAGTAGTACACCACGCAGGATCCTGTACCGCATATATTCTAGGGATGCTTTCAGCACCACTCAGAGTGCGCTCGAAAGTGGGAGTGGAAATCTGCGCGCGCGACCTCATGGTGAGTTAAACAATTTTTCTAGCAAAAATATGTAATGAACGTATTGCGAAAACACAAATCAAATTATTTATTAACTAAATATTTTGATTTGTACTTTTAATTTTTCTCCAGTAGTCACACTACTTAATACTATATACTTTATAAATATTAGATGTCATATACCAAAGAAAAACGACCAAGATCACCTAATGCCCGAGGTGGTTCTTAATTATTGAATTGAATTGAATTGGGGATCGAACCCACGTACTCAGCTTTCACGGCTGATGCCTGTACCCCTCGGCCACTCGATCTTGGTCGTTTTTTTGGTATTATGACATCTAATATTTATAAAAATATGTAATATTAAAGTGTGTCAAAGGTGTTTAAATATCATGTTGTAGATGCTTTGGTGACATTTTATGTTAATATTTACATGCACATGTACTGTCCGATTTAAAAATCCATGTTATTTTATTGTTTATTACCTATACAATAATACGCTTTAGAACTACAGAATTGTTTGTTTATTTATACTACTGCAGGTAATTGATACGGCCTGGAGCAGGTAATTGGGTTGGGAACTAGTGTAATTACTTCTTGCATAATTATTTAGGTATGTACATGCTGTTGATTAAATAGTGCAAATTGCTTTTGTATGAGCAAATTGTTTTAGATTCCAACTGGCTTAAAATTCTAAACTGGGCTAAATATGGCAATGTTACTATTCCCGTTATTTTTTCATTTACTGCAAATTCATAACAGTCCCAAAATGCTCTGAGATTTTCTCGTGGTGATCACAATTAACAGGGTAAAAAACAGGAATGGCAAGGTTTTTATTTTTCTCTTAAGTTTTCAATAAAGCGTTGATTTTATACTATTTCTTTATGGTCAATTAATAGATAGATAGTTAAGTAAAGTCTACGCTTAAATAAAAAAATACTATGATTTTGACTTATGTATTATATTATTTTTTGAACGTTGAACGAAAAGTGTTCAAAATTCCTCTATTTTCTCTACAGTTCGAAGAAAATACATAAGATTATTATCCCTGAATATTGCATTGCTCCCATAGCATTGCATTGAGTCTACGCAGACGCAGTCGGAGGCAACAACTAGAGAGACATATTATAAGGATTGCCCACTGCCCCTATAGTCATTCATTAGGATCATTACTCGCTAGTCCATAATTTAGTATTATTAATATAAACCTTCCAAAATTATTTTGAAAGTAAACAACCCGACTAATTCAACTTGCACTTGATTCCTTTGACAAAATTAGGATCTTAAGGAATTCTAAAAAAATATTTATTAGTACTTACAAGTTCGGTTAGTTTGATTAGACAAGTAGGTATTAACATTGTTTTAATTTATATTAACACTAATTTATAAATATTTGATGCGATTGATTTTATTAAATGCCGTCTATTAATTTAAGTACATGACAACCAAATTTGACAGTGGAACATTTCTGACGCATTCATCCCGGACATAAACTACACTGACGGACGTTTAAAGCATTTTAAAATAGGTGAGTTACTATATTATTCATCTCTATGATACAACCAATTGGCTAAAAAATTGCCTCACATTGACAATCTTTATTCGAACAATGGTATTTTAAAACAAGCATATATATTTTTTTTTCAAGGCATAGAATTTATTTTATCTAGAAAATGCAATAAAATGACGCACGAAAATATGAAAACAATAATGCCACAAACGACACTAGACAAAAGTTTACCTATTTTATTTCGAATTTACGTACCTACTTAAATAAAGTCAAACAGCAAACTCCAATCACACCGCCATCTATTGAGAGTTGCACAAACTTTACACTGAACGAAGTGAGTATAGAAATGTCAACTACAGGGTACTACAGGTTAGGTAGTTTGCAGTGACTGTGATAGATGGCGCGTAACATAAAACATAAAATATAGACTTATTTTCTTTTTTTTATTCCGACCTAATAAATCAGAAAAGAGATTAAACCTGATTATTTCATTAATTCAAAATGTACCTACTGTAACATACAGCTGTAACAATTTAGGCGAAGAAGACATTTAAGTGCAAAGGCGAACTTATCCCTGTAAGGATTTTTCCAGATAACGTCGTGTTGACTAAGACATTAACCCCTAAATAAACTTATCTATGTTTACAGTACCTATAATACAACACAAAAACTATTTTTGGCACATTATTTCTAAGTATTTCATATTATATGTAGCCGGCTGCGGACATAGCTTAATTACGAGTATTACCTAGAACCAATATATTATAGTTTATGTGCATTATTACTTAACGAATACGCCGTAATTAGACAAGTAACATCATAAGCTAACTTCGAAGGTTGTATTGTTTAGATACTTAATTCATAAATGTTGAGGCAATTTGTCGTGATTAAATCACCCAGCCAAATGTGTAGCAATGTGTTAACGAGACGGGAATATTGCGTAGGTTTGAATTTGAATTTTGTCTTCAAAACATTCTTGCAACCAAACTTGAATCTTAGGTAGCTGCCACACCACCCGCAAGATGTAATGTAGAGTCTAAAGGTGCATTCAGACTTTCAGACCAAACGAGCAGTCGCTATTCTATCCCCCACTCTACGAAATCAACGAATCACGTCTCGTGTAACGATCGAATTTAGTAGAATAGGGGGTTAGAATAGCCAATGCTCGTTTGGTCTGTATGCATCTTATGCTAAGTGCTAAGTATAGTTCTAAGCAAATTAACTGTAAACCAACTCAATTGCTTTTGGTAACTGTGGTTACCAGCTGTCACTCTTATTTTACATAGGCATAAGCTCAACCAAAATTTCAAAGCAAATGTGTTGTGGGTAGACTTGTGCACACAGGTTTCTTAGGATAAAGGGAGACTTTCCGAACTAATTTAATGAGATGAAATACCTACTCGTAGTTATGTGGTATACAAAGCTGCAAAGTCGTTAGGTGCCTCATGCTCCTGCCACCTCGCTGGTCACCAATAGTTTCGAGACGTTGGCTTATGCACATGTTTTCTTATTTTGATGCATGGTTCTTTGGTTCTGCATAAGTCGCCTTATCGCCGCCGCGCGGACAGGACATAATATATGCCTTATTGATATTAACCCCCTAAGGCTGCGGCTCTATTGAGGCGGAGATGTGCAAAATTGACGAATTACATTCGTCAAATTCAAAATTCTAAACACTGTGATGCGGTTTCATTGACCAATTACATTCTTCAAATTCAAAATTCGAAACACTGTGATGCGGTCTCATTGGCCAATTTTGCACATCTCCGCTCCTCTCCGCCTCAATGGAGCCGCAGCTTTATTCATAAACGTCCTCTAACTTTACAAGCCGCTGAGTAGATCTTGGTTGTCCCTAATATTGGTATTATCAATATGTCTATAAAAGAGAAAGGGACAAACAATACTTAGCGGCAGCGGCATCCTAAGTTAGGAGATGTTTATGAATAAGGGGGTAAGTTTATAAGAGTTATCAATGGTCATATCGAGATACATGATGTCATTACATTACTATACTACATACTCTGTCGACACAAAGTATGCGCTATTTGTCATACCTACTTATTTCCGTCATCGTTTTTAACTAAGTAAATATTTTATCCTATTATTATGCTCAGCTCGCGATTTCCTATTTGAAGTAGTCCCTATTTATTTAGTTTGCAAGTACTTATGTAGGTACTGTGCCCGTGCAAAAAATTAATATAAATAATTAGTTACTTGCCTCCAATCTAATCTTAGTCAAACGTCATTAACATTAATTACAGTTAATTTAACAAGTGTAGGTACATTTAATGAACATTTGATTAACTTAGTGCAGTGCGTTTTGTTTCTAATTATTTAAAATGTTATGTGGGTACAACACATACACATTATGCAATTCAGAAGTTAAATATATAGATGCAGACAGAGTGCAAAATACATGTCCTTTAAGGTTGTGTATACATATTTGTATATTTGTATATGTGTATACTGTATACGTGTATATTTTCTCCGTTGGCTGTACGCAACAAATGATATAGGATGATTCAATCATAGTTCAATGCATCTATTGTAGATATAGAAGATGCTTTGGCTAGTCCCCTCGTTACAAAGATAACTTTGAGGCAACATTGCAACAATCTCCAATCTTTGTCTCATGAATAATGGATACTAGGTATAGGTACTAACTAATATTATCGTTGAACAAACTTTTTTTGACTTCCCGCCCTACATATTTATCGTGGGAAATATACCAAATAAGAAATGTTAAATTAATAGGTATTATCTCGCAAAACACCATTAATCATTATGTTTTTATATCAATTGATTCTCTAAGACACGAACAATTTGGTCTTTGACAAGAGACCTCGAGATCACTATCAACTATACGTAAACGCGGATCTCACTTGAAGTAAGTTTGTTTTGATTTGTCCGGCGAGCTTCGAAAATAGCAGCCCTGCCCATTCGTAGCCTTCGACGTATGAAATTGGCTAAACTACCTCATCGATTGAGTCGTTCATGACGTCACCATACTGCAAGAAGGACCTCGGACTATGTGGTGTCACCACAATATCCCGGATTCTACGGATATTCCCGTTACGACCGACGCCCACATTTTTACGAGACGGCAGCTAAGCCACAGCGTGTTCCCGCGCGATGTAAATAAAAGTTATAAATAGGTAGCTGCATATTAGATGTTCTATAGACGCTTTGATACGAGCGTTTGATTCATAAATAGGGCCGTTTTTATGAGTTTCCGGCTCTCTAAAGCCATGGACACACGAGCGATGATCTCATCCCTCCGAAGTCGTCACGCCACACCGCGCTATAGTATAGTAGGAGCTCGCGCCAGTTCTTCCAAATCCCTCACACTGAGTACTCGCGCCGTGCGCTCGGCAAGTGTAAACAAAACCTTAGAGTTGATTGATCACATTTTGACCCCAAAATGGCCATCAGCAGACTGTCCATCCTTAAGTTCCTGGAGCTGGTAAGTTTCTATTCAATTTAAAGCTTTTAAATACCATAAATATTTTTGTTTATGCTCACTGTTATTCATACGAATTCGGAGCGAAAATACGTTTTGAATAAACGTTTCTACCATTGGGGCTATCCCCAATATATTTGTTTATGCTCACTGTTATTCATACTAATTCGGAGCGAAAATACGTTTTGAATAAACGTTTCTACCATTGGGGTTAACATTTTAGTTTCAGATTGGTTGTGGATAAACAAAGTGATATAGTAATCTAAAAATAACTTTATGATAAAGCTATCAAGATTGAATTTCCCATTTCGAATTTCACTGAGCAATGACCGCGTTGTTATTGTTGTGGCCTTAGATGGCGTCATTGACTTCTGTATTAAAGCCTTGTTTACATGGCACCAGAATTGACATACGATTTTCTATACTACACTTGCTCTGCTGTATTGGATAGGACAGTCTTAGGCAAATCCACCTAGTCCCATGGTAAGCTCAATTAAAGCTTGTTTATGGACACTAAGAAACGACTAAGATATACATATAAGTAGAAACATAAACATGGAATACCTACATAGGAAACAACTACGTCTGTAGCAAAAATATATATGATAATCACCTCCACAAAAATATATGGCCTCACCGGGATTCAAACCTGAGATCTCCAGCTTTGCAAGCAGTGTACCTATGTTATTGAGGTGATGATTAATTTCATTGTCTGTCAATAGTCAGAAATGTATGTACCTAACGAAAATTGACAGACGTGATACTCATACTCATACTCATTATATACCGTCTAAATGGGCCATTGTACGTACATGTACAGTACAGTTCAGAATGAAAATACTATTCTTGAAGTACATACCACTGACTGTACTTTAACAAATACCTACCTCAATACAGATTACTGGAGTTCGTTTTGTTTGTCATGTTTACCTTTAATTCTACCTTGTCTGGATTAGCTAGTCACCATGCTAGCAGGAAAATAAGGATAGTCTTATCAGTGATCGTTGAT
>JALPQI010015973.1:0-26003 GCA_025490895.1 Thaumatotibia leucotreta | reverse complement strand
AAGGAAGGATTTATTTATCAGCGCTCATAATAAACAACAATCGGTTATCATTTCACTTCGAGATATCGTATGTTTTTAGAAATTGTTCAACCTACTATGTATAACGTATCACGTCAACGGCAATATTTTCAGTGGCAGTTGATTTACTGATGATATTATACTGTGCGTACTGTATTGCAGTACCTACTATATAACAGCCGCTAAAGGGTTACACCGGTGTTGCCACATTTAAAAATGGATACATCAACCCATTGCTTTTTTATTGTATTGTAACCCCGCGTTAAAAATAGCTTTCAATAAGCTTTTTCTGGTTGATTTATTTGTAACAAAACGGGGCACTTTTTTGAGAGGTGTAAATATATCACTATCTTTTCGTGTCATAATTCTATTTTAAAATGAAGCATTCTCTATTTAAAAAAAACAATCAGTATTCTTACGCTACACATATTTCTTTTATGAAACGCCAGCACTTGACTTTGAGTAAAATCATATTTAAATACAACTTACGTACCTACCCATAGTAGCGAGTAATCAGCGTCTTTTAGAATATAGAGTTGTTCTTTCTGTAATTATCTGTTGTACTTGCTACCCATGCTTTTAATTGCAATCATAATATTTTATGGTATACATTGCCGCTGCCAGTGAGGGTTTGGGAATTAGAGTGCTTAGGGTTTTTTTTTTAGAAATAAGTTAAAATTTCATAAGTAGGTAGCAGTTACATGAAGTTACACCTACCTACTAGGTAAGTGTTAAAAAAAATCGACCCTTCTAGACTCCTAAGGAACTAATACCCAAAACTTCAAAAGCAACGGGAATAGGTACACTTATTTTTTGGCCACCTTTGCAGCATTTTTTCTATAAGTTGGACCAATTGTTCAAATTATATGATTACTTACTCCATACAATTGTAAGCAGATTCATTGGAACTAATGAATCCGGAAACATTTCAATCCAAACTTTACTAACAAACGCCCGCAATTCTTGTAAAAGTTCCTTTAATGACATCATTCAGGACAGGTTACACAATCTTTTGACCGGGATCGGCAATCATTTGGACGTCTGTTTATAGGTACACGATTCATGAAAAATGTGATAAAATGAACAATAATGAACTGTAAGTCGATACAGTAAAGCGCACCGGCCATGGGTTTGGGTGTTCTGCTACTGCGAGATGCACTGGGTGCAATGTTTTCATGTTCACACTAATAATTATATAACGAGGCCTCTACACAACAGATGGCGGGGTTTTTTATATGAATATTAGTAAACAGTGCGCTTTATTGTAATATACAGAGTGTTCGGTTTTTAAGGAGTATTTATAATAGGAACCGAGTTTCTATACCAAGCCGTAATTTGTTTATTAGAAGCACATACCTATGACCATTAACTTGTTGTCTAACATTTAAGGTGGACACGCTGTCTACGTGGACTGTACTATAGTTCAAACTTATTCAGGGCGCGTCGCGATATCATTTGTCATATATACAAGTACATACCTAAATGGGCTGTAGGTATTAGATAAAATATTCGGATAATAATGACAAACAAAACAAATTGTGATTATTTGACAGTGAACTTGAAAAGCAAGTTATGTATGAACAGTCACATCTAATAATATGTATACATTTCAGAACGTAAGTATGTCCTAGGTACAAGGAACAAAATCGTTAACATTGTGTTTTTGGAGCTGATCGTACCTAGAGTGCAGTGTCTGAGGGGTTTCCTGTTCAGATAGATAAAAAAATACCGAAATTGTAAGCGGCGTGTGATTATTAAATCGTCATTATTAATTTCGGTATAAATATCACAAATATTTCTTAATTAATACAAATCATTTCAGTATGTCTGTCAGATTGATAACGAGTAGTAAGAAACAGTATTATCATGAGCTTGACATAGAGAGTGACAAATTTAATTAGACTTTTGTCATTGCCGGCCGCCTCGATCAAGCGCAGGCCAGCATTAACACCAACAACAAACAATTACCTGTGTGGTTACCATGGGCTGCCCCCGTGAATTTAGGCACTGGTCTCACCGCGAGCTACTAAGCTATGAACTATGGGCTATAAACACGAACAAAAGATACACACTCCCGTGTAACTAAAAGAGACACGACGATACTCGCCCAGCTATCAGCTATCACCACCGGGCGAGTATCGCCGTGTCCTTTTTTTACACGGAAGTACGTATCTTTTATTCGTGTTTATAGCCCATAGTTCATAGCTTAGTAGCACACGGTGGGACCAGAGTGCCTTAGCGTGGACGTAATTTCTATCCTTCTCGCTCTCACCAGCAAGTATGAGCGGGATGGATAGAAAGTAACTCCGCGCTAAACTCACGACGGCACTCATGGTAAGCAAACTGTAGGTATATTAGGCAATTAATCGTGTTCAATAATTACTAGCAAACTTTAAACTGAACAAGGTATCGAGTGACTGAAATTATGGTTATTGCAAATTTTATAGCTTACTGTTATTGCCGCAGTGCCAGTAATTTGCGAAGCTGATAATTTTAATGGATAATGAAAAACATTTAGTCGAAGTACAGTTGTTTTATAACTAAGAGTCTAACTATTTGCGTTAAATAGGTTTTATCGTACCGTAAGTAATGTAAACTATAACTAATCGTTAATTTCAATTGATAAAAAAGTAAATTGACTTAGCAATCTAGGTAACATTACATTGGGGTTATCATTGCTCCTGAATTGAAATTTCCCAGTCGATCAAACCGTAGAAACAAATTAAAATATTCTATACACGTCACTCATTACTGTCAAATGGCCAACTCACCGCAAAACCACAGTCAATCAAATGGCAATACAATACTACACGAGTTCAACCACAGTTCAACACAAGCGCGGTTTGAATTTGCGTTCGATTCGAAACTTAAAACATCCTGTGCAAGGAAGCGTGCGCACGTGCCCGTAAACTTCCTGTGCGCTAGCGCCGTCGGTTGGGTTTTAAACGAATAGAACGTGGCTTTCGTTAGTTTCGTTTTTGAATTGGTAGAACCTGCACTTTTAAATGCTCACTTTGGTATGAAATACAAAAATTATCAGTTTAGTTAGATGATTGTTAGTCGTAATTTTTATGTAGTGTATTAGTCGACTGATCTCTAAGTCCATAACTTCCTTTGTATTTATAAATAATGTGCTGTATTTTTTTGGTATTTTATGCCTTTTCAATAATAGTAGCAAATTTGCTTAACAATCATCTGTACCGAACAATTATTTGTAAGTTCTTGCATTTTCGAAAAGTACTTACCAAAATAATGTAAGTTACATAAACAATTTCCGGTACCTGTGGGATTTATATTTGGAAGATTTTGGATTATTTGGAAGAATTAACTTTCGCAGAAACTGAATCAGTCGAACAATTATTAAATACATTCTAGCGATCAGTTTCAAGAACCCAGCGGCGTCTCCAGACGAAGCAAATAGTTTGACAACAGAGATCCAAAGATGCTCGGCGGTGGTCTCATCCGACGGAACATTAACTCCACCAACGCTTTGGTTGGAGTGCTCTTGAGCTATTAATGGAACAGCTAATAGACTATGGAAAAATACCTGCCCGTCATACAAGGCCTGTTTCCCAAAAACTTTTTATTATTTTGTTGGTTTATTGGGCACGTATTTTTTTTCTTATGTAACGTTTGCTTTCAAAATTAAATAACATGTTAAAACATTACAAAAGCGATATTTTTACTTATGATGTGCCGTTAAAAGAATTTCCATAATTTAAATATTGTACTGATTAGCCATGTAAAACATCAATATTTCCAACTTTTCATATCGATGTAACTTTTTACTGACTGTTAACTATACTGTAACTGACTAGCTATAATACATTTTCTATACGTAGGTATTCTTAATAGACCCGTGGTCGCCAGCAGACTGAGACAGACTGCCTGTCACCTATGATACTTATGATACTTTCTTAGTCTATATGGTACGAAATTTTTTGTGGTATACCTACCATCTTGTTTCATCTATCTCTTAGGCCAATTTGAACCCGATTGTACGAGTATACTAACCAAAAGTTTACCTGTACTTACCATTCTTAACGGTATTAAGGTCATATCTTGTTTGGTCTACGGTTTCGCAGATAGCACGGACAGACAGTAAACAGCCCCGTTTATATATAGTTTTGTTTGGCTTGGAAGGTTGAGTAGCCAGCGAATTCCTTGCATGAAGGTAATCTTTGTTCTGGGGGATTGTTAGTTGTTAGGTTAGGACGTTTAACTTAATTGTTTTCCTTTGTTTCACTTTTCCTTAAAACATTTTATCTGACTTTACTTATTAAAGACAACTTGCATTACGTTTTCAACAAAGCACTTAAACTCATCATAAGCACCATTTGTAACTAAAATACCAAACATGCTTTTAGTCATCTAAGTGCTTTCGGCTTTCTTTCTCAAGTACCGTAACCCTTTATGGTGTACTTTTGTTGTCGTACTTTTAAATGAGATATTTTTAGAGGTGAACCAGACATTTACCTATTTGTCTATCTATTACTTATCTCCAGACATTTACAAGCAAAAATTACATTACACGATTTTATGGAGTGCGTTCTACGTATAATAGGGTTATGTTATCTTGTAAATCATAGTCAAACAATCTTTACTAGTATTATTATTCCTAAGCTTATAATTAAGTATAAAAAAATCAAAACATGATTTATCTTAAGTTCACATTATTTGTGACTGACTTTAGAAAATCAGAACTTCTGACTTCAGAAATATAATATCAATGAGCAGCATGCATTTCATACATTATTCACTACAATTATTATTACGTCCATTCATAATGTAGTATACGAGTAATACACGGTTTTCTATACCCCTATAAATTACATTTACAAATAATGGACCCCAAGTTTCTCACATTACCCATCAATAATGTTCATTTAATGATGGTATTTTCTATTATTATTTTCAAGTATCAAACAATAAAATTATAAAAAGCAATGGAATATTGTTACATACGTTACATACATGTTAAGCGTAGTTAGTATGGGGAGATCTAAATCTCCGTACTACTCGAAATATTGAATACCTAAGCTTAATCCATCCAATTAAAAGAAATCGTTTTTACCTAAACTAGCTAAGTAGTACCTCAAAATGATAATGCAGGTAAGTAAAGTAAACTAATGGTATGGTTCAAGTACCTACCTAATAACTTAATATATTGGTACCTAAAGTAAGCGGATAACGAAGCCTGTTACATCTATAGAGTTGTTACAGTATGTATTTACACTATTTACGTAGTTACGTACCTACCTTGATCACATTTAAAATGAAAGACAAATAATCTAAATCCATACCAAAAAGTATTTTAAAATACATGTTAAAAAATACATTTATTACGTGTTCACAATAGTCGAACCTCAAATTGTAAATACAAATAGTACAATGTAGGTACTCTACCCAAGTTTTTTTTGACACTCCAATACCTCAATAGTAAATGGTCACCACCGCAATTGGGCACGCTGGGCCAGTAACGGCCACCGACATACGTGGTCAGAATTACGCACGTAAATAACCTATCGTACCTACGTATATCCTGGTATCATTACTGATATTATTTTAAAGAGACATATGTCTATTTGTACCCGTCCAGAATACTTGTACTTACATATCGTAAACACCCTAATATTGACATCTTAACACCCAATTTTCGACACCCTGCTGTCAACTTTATTGTTAGGGGGGCATTCTCGCGAGAAGAGATACAAACACTTATTTTTTGAAACAGGTAAATTTTATGTTTTTCCTGCTCAGATTCACGAGCTCTTTCGATCCTACTAGAAGAAAAAAAGTGTCCCAAATTTTTGTTTCTATTACGTAACCGTTTTTCAAACACTTTGTACAGCGGTTACAAAGTGGAGAGCATGTAAAATGTATGAAAAATGTGGGACCATTTTTTTCTTGTATTTTTTTTCTCCTAGATTGAAAGAACTCGATATTCTGAGTAGGAAAAACATTAAATTTACCTACCTTAAAAACATTTTTTTTGGATCTCTTCTCGCGAAAATGCCCAGGTATGACAATATGATTGCTAATGTGCATTGTTGGGGTTTTGTCAGGCATTGGCTTCTCTACGATACACAAGTCTATTTGATGCCTGTAATAAAATGTAGAGTATTTGTTTAATATACTTTAGTAGGTTTATAGTCAACTATAGTAAGTTCTCAGTAACATGAAATGGCCCAAAACGAACTAATATTTTTATTAAATTTTAGGTACAAAGTACATTTTCTTCAGATATTACATTTTCTGTCTGGGTTTGATACTAACGTTTTTATTACAAAGAGGTATCATAAATCTGGTCGAAAACCATCACCACGACACTGGAGAAATTTAATATCACCTACGAATTTACTTAGAGACCATAATTCTCCCTTATTTTAAGGATAATCACTACCACTTTCACCAGATGATTAAAACATATAATGTTTGTTCCTTGGTCATGGCTGTGTATGTATCTAAGTATCTATACGTATCTGTCTATTATATATATCGTCGCCTGGTACCTACAACACAAGCCTTAATTGAGCTTACCGTGGGACTAGGTTGATTTGTGTAAGATGTCCCAAGATATTTATTTATTTTATTATTTATTTATATTAGCTTATAATAATTCTGTAGTAGCCCTCTTAGCCCACAAACTTTTCTCGCCAATAAAGAATGATCGGCACAATCCCAACAAAACGAGATATCCGCCTGATATGAAAATACAAAATTTACACATTCCAAAAATAAAATCTGAATCTGGCAAATGCAAAACAATTTATATCATGCGTCAAAACATAAACACTGGCGATTTAATTCACATTAGTGGTTCAGGACAGACAAAACAGCCGATCGACTATCATGCCTAGTAGACAATGTGTTATCTATATCATAAATATTCATGCAGAATACTACACTCTGTATAAGATCAGGTCTTAATTCACCATAACTAGTAAAATCTCAAACCTACGTCTCCGGCCATAGGTACCAGTTATTATCAAATGTATGCTTTTTATACCAAGTGAATAGTCTGCCCCTATTCACTCTGGCCTTACGTTATTTATGGTTCAGCCGCCGATGTTTTCACGTCCGATATATCGAGAGAAATATACTCGATATAATACCCTTCGATATAATACTGCGCTATTTCAGTCAGTGCGGCAATCACCCATGTTCACTGGTGACGGTTATTGACATTATTTAAATTTATTTTATCGTAGCATTAGACGTTGCCTGCATCTCTTGGATTAAGACATCAATTCAGTTTTTTAGTCTAATTTTATTCTTAGCGAAAATCTGGATTTCAGATTAAGGCATGAAAAATGTGCAAATAAAAAATGGTCGCAATCAGTCCCTCTGCAGCCCATTAGTTAAAACGATCATGAAAATCAAATTACGCTTATTGTCAGCATCTAATCAATTCAAATGTGGAATATTTATGCCCGTATCTAAATCACTCTTACCAACCCGAAATTGGCCGTATATTTTGCTCTAAATATACGATTAATGTGCGGCGTGTTACTAGGCAAATACACTTGTAGTGTAACATTAAATAGGTAACATTTCTTTCACAATTTTATAAATGGAAAACATACCTGCTAAGCAAAGGCGCGAGTATGATTGCGGGGACGTCGCTCCGAAAGAACGAAATTATGTCTATTATTTTAATCAGTTCCTCTAAACTCTACGGATGTCCTAGCCTTGGAGATCAACTGGCGATGATTTACTATTAAACACACTTTATCTACACGGTAAAAACAGGTCACTTCAACTAAAACAAATTTCTTCAATGCTAAGCAAATATTTTTAATCTAAGAATATGATCCTCTCCCTATAGCCGTAAAAAAATATTTTCTTAAAAACAGATTAATTTACTCTCAGTATTTGCTTTTTATACCAAGATAGTATAACTTGAATACAAATAAACAAAAATCAAAATAAGAATGCTTTATCTAATTGCTTTAAAATTAGTTTACTTTACTTCAAGAATCACAATTACTTCAAATAAGAAAACATGAAATCAAACTAAAACAATGTCACAACAATTAAGAATTTGTATCTTGCAAACAGAAAATTTTCTTGAATTAAACATTTTATGACTTTTTGTTATAAGACAAATCAGTGATCTTGGGCATAACGCCCATATATCTTATAATAAGCATTTTACTCTTGAAACCAGAATATAATTGAAGATAAATGAATTTTTCAACTGAGAAATGCTACAGTCAGACTGGTACAAATATATTTTAAGATAATACGTTTTTTATTTGATTCCAGTAAATATGCTAAGAATACATGTTTTCTCAAACAAAGATATCCTTTTTATCTGTGTAAGAAACTCTTTGATTTCGGTTTTATGTGTGCCTGAAATAAATTTATGTCGTTATATTCCAAAGAACATTTAGCGGCCGAGTGTTTTATCAGACACGTTTTTCCCAGGGCTGTTTATTCAGAACTGGAAAGTAAATATGTATTATGTAATATTTATGTATAAAATAAAACTATGGAATCAGATTATATCGCGTATATTAATTACATTCCGACGTTTCGAACCCTTTATGTGTAATATTTTATAAAAAAAATGATATAAGCTCTGAAATGGAATTCGAGATCAAAATCGTAAACAATCTATGACAATGACATGACATTATAAAGTCAATGTTAAAATGACATTCCAGGGGTATAAAACTTTTTATTTTTAACACCTTTATAAATTACCGTCGCATTTTGAGATGGGTTATTTATTTTATTTTATTTATTTGCACGCTTACAAACTATCCTTACAGGTGCTAAACCTAAGATAATGCTTGATGTTTAGGTGTAGATACGCGAAAGTCAAAGTATGTTCGATACACAAGTATCACAATCATTAACATATTTTTAGACATGACTATAAAAAAACATACGGCTGAGTGTCCACGGTTCCTGATTACAAAAATAATACCTAGAAAATTTGCTAGAATTATGTAAATAATCAACATAATCAATGTTTCAAAACCAATGTCGTGTTACTTTAATCTTTAAGATAGTCGGGGAACGAATTCCAGTCTTCATCTATAGTTACAATCGAATCAATTTCTATAAAAAAATTAAAATGATTGATTTGTAGGTAAAAATACTAAAATCTGTTTTCATGTACTTTGTAATGCTAAATTTTAGGAGTTTATTATGGATTCATAAAAGAGTCATTTGGAGCACCATCTTGTTTTGATTTTTTTCAGTACATTATTATAACTGCAAACCAAATGTTTAAAACTTCTTATCATTGCCAGTAGTATAAATTAAACACCCTACATTTTACTAAAACTAGAGAAATATATGATTAAAAAAATAATGTATGATATTAAAAAGTAGTAAAATATTTAAAAACCATACGTACCGTCAGTGACATGCATGTAGGCATTTTTTAAAAGTATTTCGATGATTTTAGATTACCCATCTCTCGCGATAATTTTTTTGTGGTGGTATCCCATTTGTTTACATTTTTGATCTCCAATTCGATTTCAGATCTTAGTTGTAAATTTTTATATGATACGAGTGAAAAATCTAAATAGACATAGGCATAAAATAACAAAAGAGTGACACGAAAATATCTCTCTATAATTATTTTTTATTTTATCACGGGCAAAAGAAAATGATATAGGAAAATGTTAAATAACTATTAATACGCGACTATCGCATTGTGAATTAAAATTTCACACGTCGTTTCAAACGTTTCACTTGGTTCAAATTTTGACAGTGTACATATATGTGTGATACAAAATGGTAAAGAATAATAAGGCTGATTGAATTTTATTCGAAAATCTAGAATCCAGTTTTCACCCGAAATATTCCCGACTAGTGACTAGCGATATCATCTTTATATATAGCTAGTGTTTACACCACGGTGTCTGTTCAGCCATCGGTTCCCCGTATCGTAGTAAAACTGTTGTGGTTTGGGCTAATATTAGCTGTAATCAATTGTGGATGAGTCAATCAAGCTTTATTTTTATGAGTTTAATACATAGGTAGGAATGTGGTTTAGATACAATTTTAGTGCAATATAATTCTAATATTGTGAACATGTTACTAGAACCCTGAAGAATTCTCTAAATAAAATAGAGATTGATTAGTATTTTATTCAATTACCTTATTTACTTTAGCATCACATAAGGTAAAGTTGGAGAACTAATTAAAGTCGATCATACCTACATATATTTATTTGAAATGATTAATTAAGATCACCGATTCAAAATATTTGTTCTACGAACAGTTGGAGTTACTTGTTAGTTTAGTTTCACTTAGCACAGTCAAATTTATCATGTAAATTGACCAAAAAATATTTTAATTCGTCTATCGGTTAGCATTGCGGTCATATTAAATACTTTCTGCCTGTGATGTCGGCAATGAAAGCAAGCTCAGTTTGGATATCCGTCAGATGTTTATTTCGGTAACCACGGGGTTTTCTGTTCCAATATAATCTATCATTTTAATGACCGAGGCTAGGAAGTGGAGAGTGGTTTGATTTTTAACTCATGTTGATGTGAATTTGTCTTGTGTCAAAATATAACACGCGCGTGGGAGTATTCATTTGATACGATCGTTGTATTCGTTAACAAAATTTAGGTATTTTAGAAAAAAAACTTTTGCGATATTAGGTCAAACACAGTACCTAATAGGGGCGCTAATGTATAAATGTCTCTTTAGTAAAATGGCCCTCTTTGTCATTAATCATATACAGGATCATATAAGGACGCTTAGACAGATAACTCATATAATAGTTCAAGCCAATTCCGTCCTTATAGTTAGCGATAAAGTGGGACGTTTTAGTGAAAAGGCTAACAAAT
Source organism: Thaumatotibia leucotreta (assembly GCA_025490895.1). Classification (NCBI taxonomy): domain Eukaryota; kingdom Metazoa; phylum Arthropoda; class Insecta; order Lepidoptera; family Tortricidae; genus Thaumatotibia; species Thaumatotibia leucotreta. Next base: position 15,168 of record JALPQI010015973.1, on the reverse strand, counting down.
AGTCTTGAAAAAACTATTTGGTCTGAAAAAAACCTCTCCGAAATTAATATTTTCTATATGCAATCGACGTTTTGCAATTTTTCTTTATTTGGTGCTATTTTCTTTTTACAGATTGGCTGGTCAGTACTTAATTTCTGTTCATTATAGTTACGCGGATTGAAAATACCTACGTATACCTTTTACTACGCGTGACCGTAGGAAATTTAGTATCAGTGGCCTATCTTTATAATAAAGCAGCAAAAAATATAAGGCGTAAATCATACCCACTTGTAAAAGGTCTATGAAACGAACTTCTTAAGAATCCATTAAGATATCGTATTAAGCAGTTAAGCATAATCACAACTCAAGTAGAACTTTGCCTAAATTGCCAGTATCAAGTGCTCTTTTGTAAGTAGAATGGGGCCCAAACTAGCCTAAACAATAGGGGCGGTATATGGGCCAAGCAATATGCTAGATTGGTTAACTGGCGTGCACAGCCAGCAGAGGTAGCGGCAAACTAAACAAAAAACCGGCCAAGTGCGAGTCGGACTCGCGCGCAAAGGGTTCCGTACCATTATCAATTTATTATTAAATCAACCTACCTCAAAAACTATAGGATATAATTTAATCAAACCAAAAATCGTTGATAGAGTTTATTAATGTGCACAACATATATATATTTTTTAATTTTATATTGCGTAGTTTAAAAAATAGAGACACATTTTTCAGACTTTGAGAGCTGATATCTCGAAAACGATTTGCTTAGATAAAAATGAGATTTATAAACCTTGATATCATTTTCAAAGACCTTTCTATTAATACCCCACACGCTTATATACAACTAAAAAAATTTTTCTATACCTCAGTTACATGTATGGAGGGCCCCCACCCCAATGGTTTTTTTTACAATTTAGTATCACAATCCTGTAGCGGTTCATACAACACATATCCTTACCAAATTTCGTTACTGTAGCATTTATAGTTTCCGAGTAAATCGGCTGTGACAGACGGACAGACGGACAGACGGACATGACGAATCTATAAGGGTTCCGTTTTTGCCATTTTGGCTACGGAACCCTAAAAAACAAGCTAATCCTTGCCTTGCCTTTTTAAAATTATCCCGAGCAAATGATTAAAAAATCTAAATTTGTACTTATCTACCGTAATTAACAACCGCAATGAATACCTACTCGTAATAAACTTAATATCTTTCTTCTCTTTTAGGTTTTACATAGGTAGGTAACACAATAGATATAAATCTCCCCTTTCTTTTTTAACCTTCTATAATTATTTATCTACGATTCCTTATATTATACCTAATAATATGTGTATACATATACATATTATTGGTAGGTATCTACTTAATTAATATCTCGCAAAATGGTAATATATATATTTTTTTAATATTTTATACGACGTTGCCTTGTGCAATGTGCATGTTAACCGTAATTGATTTAATTTCCTCCGGTACAAAATAATCGCAAATGTAGTAATGGTATGAAAACAATTTTTACTTTATATTTTAACAAGTAACAGGATTTAATCACATGCACACTTAATTTTTTTAACCCCGAAATGGAAATCGGTGGTGCTAGAAGGACTTGACACAATTTCTCGCCAGTCTGCCTGCCACCATGGACGTCACTACCGAAATGTAAGGATAGTTAATAAATGTAAGTGTACGCGATTGAGTCCCGTTGTTTGTTAAAATATAAGTGAAAATCTTGAAAGTTTAAATCAATATAATAAAATTTTACTTCAATCGAAAATAAAAATATGAGACGAGATCAACAGTGGTAAGTAACTTGTCAGTTATTATGCCGGCTATTCGATAAAATGATATTGTTTACTACTTAAATCATAACCATTGCAAGCAGTGCTACAAACGTTTGTTCATAAAAATAATAGATCACATATATTTAACGCTATTATTATCAAGTGATTTACTAATTCACTTCAACTTGTTTCTTGTCAGTTGTTTAGTCATTAGTCCCAATAACTTGTTTAAGTATTTGTCTGACAGCAATATTGATCAATTAAATATTAATCTAAATAAGACCGTAATAAATGTGAAAACAAAGGTCAAAACTTTGAAGGTACTTGTTGTTACTTTTACTGATAATTTAATCACGACTAACAAGGATGTTTTTGAAACTTGCGTTTTACCTACATTTATCTGAGTCATTATACGAGTATAGTAGTGGCTATCAACTGAGACACTGACCTAATTGAATTTCAAATGTCATAATTAACGAGGTCTAAATCTAAAAATGTGTGAAATAAATGGTAGGTACCTAAAGAGTTAAGACAGTAACTTTGTTGTTCGTGCAACAAATGTCACCCATCGTTGACAAAATCACTCATTCCGAACTCGTACTCGCTCAGTGGAGTTCTTTACGGGCATCGGCTTCTTTTTAGGGATCTGTAGTGTAACGAAAAATCCATATCAAAAGTATATCAACTGGTATACTTAATAAAATAATTTTAAATCTACACGCTAAATGTGATAAAACTTAGGGACATTACGGCTTAGTTCCAGTTTCATTTATTAATTGTAGATAAATCACCACTGAATTTAATCAAGCAAATTACTACTACTCCACGAATGCACTATTACACTTAATACTTAACACAATACTTGTTTTTTGGTAAATACTATTTTAGTACAGCGTTGCTGCAATTGCGACCCCAAGTGAAAAAAACACAAAGGTAATGTTATATTCGTCATATTAAGTTTTTATCACTTAGGTATTTAATAAGGTATTTAGTTGAGTTCAAGGTGAGGTTCAAGTTGTACGGCGGATAGAAAAACGTTTGTTTCATATACCTATATGAAACAAATGTTTTTCTATCCGCGGTACAATTTTTACACAGAACATTATATTAAGTGTTTCCGATCCCCCACTGTTTCACTTATCCAACTTGATCATGATTTCGTACAAGTTATACATCAATATTTTATTGAATTCACATTTCTGTCATTTTAAAATTAATGAATTGTACTTTGCCTATATTAAAGTTAAATTTATATCAAACATTAAGAATTATGTTATTCGTGCCAATAAAGTAGTAGTACTTATTGTTTAATCTATGATTTTCTTATGATGAAGATATTCCTATTGTTGCTTAAAATCAATATTTTTTTGTAAATAAAAAAATTGTTTTACAAGAAAAATATGGCTTTGCAGTATTTACTATGGACAAAATTGATTTGAAATAATATTCTAAAAGACGGAACACTATCTTTAGTCTAGGACATTCTTGTCCCGCTTTTTAAATCACAGCGATTCTAGGAACCAAACGGGGCTATTCTCAATTCGCCTCGTGTTTATGAGCACGAGCACGATTGTCGAATGACAATCGAGAGATAAAATCTCGAAGACAATAAGTGTCGTGTTGACACCTCGGGAAGCCCTTATCTACGGTATGGGTGGTAAAAAATGATGTGGATATTGTGTGGAAAGTTTGACATACAAGATAGACTAAGATATATCAATATACAAATAGTTTTTTGTATTTATCTGGGCACGCGCCTATAATATGTTTTCAAATATTATTGTCGTATATCTGCTGTCAGAATAAATAAAAAAATATTGAAAATGTATATAGACATTAGGTCCCTATTTTATGATTTAATCTAGCAAGAACAAAGTCTCAAATATGTGATGTTGGAATAGGTGGGTGCCTAAAGATGCGTTTAAACTAAAAGAGCATTCGCTGTTCTAACCTCCCACTCTACGAAATTCGATCGGTACACAAAACGTGATTGGTTGATTTCTTAGAACGGGCGCTAGAACAGCGAATGCTCTTTTGGTTTAAACGCACCTTAACCTGACCTAATATTTCTTGTTAAATTTTGTCCCGTTAATTCATTTAATTATCCTACCACATTTATACGTGATGAACATTTAAATATAAAAAAAATAATTCGTGTATAATGTATGGCTTACCTACCGATTCTAATTTCAAGTCTTTATCTGTTGACGTCAGTCATAAAACTTATAGTGCATTAGGCATATAAGTTAACGCAGCGCGTGCCATTTGCCACCCGCAGTTAGTTACAGACCCTCTATCAAAATCCTTCGCATATGCCGTATCTTATTAGGTACTTAGTTTAAGTGCTGTCTGGCATTTATTAGATTTACAAAGACTAAACAAAGCCCTATTGTAGTTAATCGCTATAAATTGATGTAAACGAACCCAGTAACCTCTCGAAATGTAAAGTACAACGGGAACAGTGTACAAACGAGCCGATTTCACGCGACAAGCCGACATTAGCATTCCCTGGTCGTTAATATCGAATTCCTCAAGCTTGTCGTGACAATGGTTTCTTGTAAGTCGAGTGCTTTACAGAATAGGACACCGAATCCCACTTTCGAAAATACAGTGCGGTAAGTTTAAAATGTAAAACTGAAGCAATTTCAATCTTGTTACGCTTCAAATTATGACTAATTTTGTGCAAGGCACGTAGAAATTCGGTGCATTCAGTAGTGGAAGCGAAATATAAAAATAGACCGTTACAATGTTTTGCAGCCAACTTCTGGGAATATCGTGATTGGCTGGTTATTACTAATTGGTTTTTATTTAGAAATTGGAATTCATTGCTTTTTTATTGACTAATCACGTGCATCGTAAAACTTATGTTTTGATCATCATAATAATTTCTCATTAATTTTGATAATAAAAAGGCTTATTATAAATTATTTTTTTTTATATTTCGTACATCTTGATAACATTTATATATTATTAGCATATTTGTGTCTTTTTAATAAAAAGGTCCCACTTTGCCGTGTAAAATAAAGACGCTCAGACACATATTTAATTCTTATAAGGATATAAATATTAATGGTAGTAGTAGTAGTAGTAAGCGTTTTGTTGGACATAATTATGAAAATGTTATCACAGAGGCTTGTAAGAACTTATAAGGGATTTCTTCCAGCTAACCTTCATTGTAATGGTACATGCGATATAGCAATGCCCAGTGCTATTTTATTTGCATGTCTGTGTGATCCGTGTGATCAAACGTGTAGCTCTCGTAATTTTATAATACACATAGAATGAGTTCTAAATTATAACATATTCGTAATGCATTGATTTCGAAACTTATATTTTATGACTATGTTGCAGCAGTTGTATTATCGAAGGTGACATTAGCCATCTAGACAAGGACTCTGCCACAAGGAGCTAATTGTTTGATTATAATCATTATTCATACAACGTGTTTACGGCATGGTAACGATTGTAGGTAGAAAATACAAACATATACTACATGACATGACATGTTTAAACGCTTCCGTTTGTCTAACGTTAATGTGCACCGCTTTCATTTTTTTTTCGTTTTTTATGGTAGGTACGAATGTAGACAACTGAGTTCTCAGCCCACCTGATGGAAAGCAGGAACCGAGGCCCATGGACATAATGCTTGACCAAAAAATCGCCTATGCGCTGCCTACCCTGAGGACTGAAATGGATTGCCAATTACACTGGCTATCTTACCCCCAAACCGGAACACAGTACTAGGTAACTATTTAGCGACAGGTTAACGGATAAGACGGTGGTAGTTATCCGGGGGGACCCTGCACATGGTCCTACCACCAGCATACATACAATCTTTACTAAAAAATATTGTTTCCATCGCAATCTCATGTTAGACCTCGGTTTAACGCGAGGTTAAACGAATAGGTCTAGTTCCCGAGTGGCCTAGAGTTCCAATTGGTTGACTGTATCTAGTTGTGACAAATTATGTCTTTCTACCTATAATAGACTAACCATTACTGAGCTTAACTTAACAGCGGAGCGAGGACCGACGAACAGACAGTTAAGTTTACATTTTTTAATCGACTACAAAATAAAAAATATAAAACCGACCAAGAGCATGTCGGACCATGCTCATTGTAGGGTTCCGTAATTATTCAAAGACACCGATTATGTTCGAAACAGTTTATATTCATGAACTCATGATTTTATTTTCATACATTTTGTAACTACGAATACAAAGTTAGAGGAGGGGCGCAATTTTTTTTATTGCGGAGCGGATAATTCTTTTCATTTAAAGAAAAACTTTATTTTCGGACCCTTATTTTTTTAATAGGTACCGTGATCATCAACTTATGATAGTCCACCGCTGGACGTAGGCCATTCCTACTAACTATGCGTATACCTAAACGCATTAGGAGGTAAATGCCCATAACCGCCACGCTGGGCAAGTTGATTGGCAATCGCAGTAATGTGTCCACTATGATGACGCTGCTGCCCATCATCAATCTTTTATCAAATGATGGTCAGTGACACTTCAATCCCTTAGTCGACTCTTACGACACCCGCAGGAGGAGTTGGGGAATAGGTACCGTAAAACTACTTAACTATTAGTCCAAATGCTCCCAATAATGGTCCAAAACTTAATCGAATATCTTCCAGTAGATGTAATTGTTATATGAATCGTGTTATTAATACGCAAAAACTCTGCATTCATAATGAAAAAAACTTGGACAAACCGAAAAAAAAAGACTGTGACTGATGCTTATTAGGGATTTAAATAGTAAACCCATGCAGTATTGGACTAGGTATAGTTAGGTCGTTTTACACTACCTATTGAACGATACCCCACACTACGGGATTTCAGCAAACTAAAAGAATCATTTCCACTCTACGTAAGGAGACTACACGAGAAAAAAACGTGATTAGCAAATGGCAAATTTCTAGAACGGACGGCCACTGAGCTATGCTGCGGACAGACAGACGGACATGGCGAAACTATAAAGGTTCCTTGTTTACCACGGAACCCTAAAAACCACAAGCAGTGCCCACAGTAATATTTTACCTATTTGCATGCAAAACGTAATTTGATTACCATTTGACAGTGTCGGTTTATTTACAACCAAGCGATTGATGTCGTTCCATCTCACTTCACTTTTAACATTATATGTTTGCAACTAAAGTCTATTTTCAACAGACAAAATAAATAGCGAAAAATATTAGAGATGTGAATGTATTGCATAAAATGACATGGCCGTTTTGTTTACCATTGTTATCCAAGCTGTTTATTATCCTTTTATGGCGTTTACTCTGTTGTTTATAGTCATAAGGATGAGAATACATAAAATAATAAATATGCTTTGCAACCTATTGGCAATTTCGCATTATATAATGTTCACTGATTTATCCAAATTATTCCAAACGTAATCATATATAAATCAATCCTCACAGACATTATTTACATACACAGCTATTAATAATAGCAGTAGCTACTACATTTTTCCCATCAAATTCGATTAATATTTCTAACTATATACCATCTCCGCTTCCTTGTACGTGATGCGCATGCTTCGTCCTATGGTGGACGATTGGTTAGGACGAGAGATAGAGGGTCTTAAATCACAATGTATGTATAACCAGTATTTCAACTTCACTATCGTCGTACTCCTATTATCACGCAAGCTGTCGTAAAACAGTTGAAAACAAATTAGATATATAATTTATTTTTTTCTTAGAAAACTCCTTTCTTATCGCCGCAAACAATTATTATACTTTCCTGTAGAATTCATAATCGATAAAATTGCCGCAGGACTCAGCCTCAATTTTACGGTGGATGAGCCCTTTTACGGAATAGAGTATGTGTTGGTGAATGTAGCTCAATAGCCGTACCAAGAATTAATAAGCTGTCCGTTACCGTTTACTCGATACGTAAAGCAGTCTGTCACGCTCGTACTGATGTAGTGACCGTGATGGACTACTTTACATATCGAGTAAATGCTAAAGAAACCGTAACTTTTATATATTTCTCATCTTGTACTAACTATAGGTATTAATAAAAGGGGGACGGATAGTCTATAACGCAGCGACATACCTACTGTCGCACCAATCAAGTGCTAATGTTACAGTATTAGTATTAGTGGAGCCAGAGATTTTCCATCGAGTTAAAACACTGTTCGTTATAGTTATATTGCGTTTCAACCAATCATCTATATTCGTGGTAGCCGGTGGAATATTATCGAGACTTCCGGCTCAAGTCGTTGACTTGCTCCTCGGTCGTTTTTGACTGTCTTGACAGACGTTCCGAACAATGGAGAGGAAACGTCTGCCATTATTAGAACTGTTTAGCGAATGTTTATATGTGAGAGATATGCACGAGCATTATCGAGGATGTATGTGATTACCAAATATCTATACAAATGAAGAAAATTTTGAAAAAAAATATTGGCTCTTTCATACAAAATATCGTTATCGATCGGTCCCAATGTATAAAAAGACAATTTTTTTTAGATTTCGTGATTGGCCCCATAGTAAACGTTGTTCAGTATAGCCTACTAAATCACCCCGTTCAAGGTTTTCAGTGGGTGGTGTAACACCCTGTATAGGTACGTACCTTTATCAGTATAAATACCTATTAAAGTACCTACCTACACTTACCACCTACACTTTATTTACTAGTCACACCTTATGTTAATGACCAAAAAAACGATCGTCAAGAAGCCGCCACACTGGCGTCTGCTCCTTGGTGTATTCCAATTGAAGCGAGTCGCAGTCGCTATTATGGCGGCAATTGGTACGGATCCTGGATGCTTAGCCAAGTTACCAATCGCTAGCGCTTAATCGTCAATCGCAGCTAACTGTCTTTGTCGCTCTAATATGAAAGAGTGACAGAGAGGGAAAACTACGATACGCTTCTAAGCGCTAGCGCTTGGCAACTTGGCTAAGCCTAAGCATCCTGGGACTGTAGACACTGGAAACTACTCTACCTATATGTTTTTTTAGGGTTCCGTAGCCAAAATGGCAAAACGGAACCCTTATAGATTCGTCATGTCCGTCTGTCCGTCTGTCACAGCCGATTTACTCGGAAACTATGAATGCTACAGTAACGAAATTTGGTAAGGATATGTGTTGTATGAACCGCTACAGGATTATGATACTAAATTGTAAAAAAACCATTGGGGTGGGGGCCCTCCATACATAGTATAACTGAGGGATAGAAAAAAAAATTTAGTTGTATATAAGCGTGTGGGGTATTATTAGAAAGGTCTTTGAAAATGATATGAAGGTTTATAAATCTTATCTTTATTTAAGCAAATCGTTTTCGAGATACCAGCTCTCAAAGTCTGAAAAATGTGTCCCCCCCCCCTCTATTTTTTAAACTACGCGATATAAAATTCTAAAAAAAATATATGTTAAGCACATTAATAAACTCTATCAACGATTTTTGGTTTGATTAAATTATCTCCTATAGTTTTTGAGGTAGGTTGATTTAACTGTATTTTTTAAATAATAAATTGATAATGGTACGGAACCCTTCGCGCGCGAGTCCGACTCGCACTTGGCCGGTTTTTTTAATTATTGATTTATTTCAGCTCACTTTTTGTGGGTAGGCTAAAGAGTAAAGAGTCTGCAGAAGAATGGACTAGTTTGTTTCCTGCTCGAGAATATTGAATATTCACCGAATTAAAAAAGGCGTCTACAACTCCACATTCAGTACCTGTTTCGTGCGGAAAATTATCCTACATGTAGTTATTATTTTGGAGCAAAATATAAGGCGTTGTCACAAAGATCACTAGGGTCACCCTGGTTCCTTGACACAATGACATTTCTCAGCAGGACACTTGTACTTGTAACCAGACGGTACAAGTGCAGGCACAATGAGCCCTGTTGAATACACACAGTTAATGTTTTAGAGTAATAGGGGATGAATGGAGTTTACGTGTACTTTGTTTTTGTTATACATTTAACATTTACAGATTTTTAAAGTTTTGTTTCTTGGTCTTGTAATAGGTAAATAATAGTTTTTTCCTCTCTTCACTATGTTTGTATTTAATTCATAGATGTATCACTTTCATAGAATTCTCCTTCTCGTTCGTCACCAACGTGGTATTTTTTTTTATTTCATCAATATAGACCTCCTGTACCATAATTTATTTTATATTCAATATGAATTTACATCATATTCATTGCATTTCATCCTATTACAAGTCTAGTTGGGTAACAACTGGAATAACGAAAAACCTCAATTTTTTTTTTCATTTTCTACAATACCTAATTTCACTTTACGTTATTGTTTTCGGATTTTTGTTAGTGCTTAGATTAATATTCTTTTGCGATTGCGACTCTATTCCCGACGCTAGTATTTATTTGTAATCTGTGTTTGTATGATACTCCTCTGCAATCTGCTGTCTCTACTATATCACTGGGCTGGAGACATGTCATTTTTGCTTTTACGTACTTACGTAGTTATCAACACTTGTAGTTGCCGATTTCTAAGAATGAACTTTTGACAGTTATACGAGTAGATTAATCCTTAATCCTTATTAATATGAGGGTAAGACTCACCATTTTTTCGATAGTATATTTTTTCGATATAAGACTCAATTCTAAACTGTCATATGTTCATTCTTAGAAATCGGCAATTACACGAGTTACATCATCTGTATGTACCTATTGTAATACAAATATGTTGTGTTTTGATTTCGCGCGATTTGTAATTTCATGAGCATTTTTGCATTTATTAGTAGATTTTGATTTTTAAATTAATATAACATAAGCTGCCATTTTCGGGCTTTGCGAGAAACCGGTAGCGGTACACATAATTTGAGCGCTTCATTCTTAGAGTGGGTATGACATACCTTTATTTTTTAATAAAAAGTCATGTAGTCAAATTATTTTTTTAAATACTTAACTTGAAACAGAGTTTTATAATTTATCTTATTTAGTCGTTAACTGTGGCGTTGGAAATCAAAAACCCTGCATTTGGCTAGCTAAATCTCAACCACGTATAAAGACAATGCCGTGCGACTGTCGACAATATTAATTGAAATTTATTGCGTCTCATCCGCGATTCGGACTCCAAACGACACTCTTCGCTTATACAAGTACCCACAAAAATGCACTTTAAGATCTAATGGACTAAGCTGCATGTGCCTTGAAATGTTACCCTTCCAAAGGTTTTCTCCGACTGTATAAAATTAAACTAAATTCGATTTTATTGCATGGAGGACAAGGTTACTTTTGACTTGTGATGCATTGGACGTGTCCGGTCCGTAGTGCGCGTCTTAATATTTACGGTCGTTGGACAATCGAAGATAATGGTGGCACTCATGTGATTTGAGGCAATCGTGGTTGCGTCTCATTGAATTTGTTCAACGGTTATGGTTTCGAACCATTTCTTTAGTTAGAAATAACAGGGTTGGGAATTTGTGTAAACCATCAAAAATCTACATCGTAATCACAAAAATCGGTGCAGGCATGTATTGCTTGCCCTTAGAGAATGGTCAAAGGCATCTAGCCTTGTAAGGGATTGCATATACCCGAGAAAATCGACTGGTGGTTGCTAAGACCGAGTGGCCGAGGGGTGCAAGCATCAGCCGCCAAAGGTGAGCACGTGGGTTCGATCCCCACGTTGGTGATCTTGGTCGTTTTTTTCTTTGGTATATGACATCCAATATTTATAATTTATATAGAATTAAGTAGTGTGACTACTGGGGAAAAATAAAAGCACGAAATAAAATATTTAGTTAATAAATAATTTGATTTGTGATTTCACAATACGTTCGTAATCACAAAATGTTCGCTTACGGTGATGTTTTATTTTTCATAGTAATTAGAGTCGAAACGTTGAAAGCTTCATGTTTGCTATTTGCTACGCTATAATGTTTAACTCAAATTCATCAGTTTTAAATAAACATTTCAGTACTTAAATGGGTAAAAATGCGCTCTCACAGTCATAAAATTCTAAACAAGGAAACCCTTCTCCCCATTAAATTTGGGAAAGTCCATTAAAGAGAGATTTTAGGGACATTACTGTCCTTAATTTAATGATGTCGTGATGCACGTTTAAATGCATCGAGTTACATCGTGACGTGTGGTCACCCTAGTCATTAATAAAGTAAACAGCGTCACTAAGCGGGTAAGTTGTTTAAATTTTGGACTTAATTCTAATTTTTTATGGTGGAATTAAGAACGGGTTTCTTTTAAAAGTAAGTAAATCACTTCACTCCTGTAGTACCTGTGAGATGTAAAGTTGTACAATTTTGGTTTATAGTGATTATGCCCTTATCCGTTTCTTGTAGAAAACGTGTTCTGTCTTTAAACAATAGGAATTAGTAACGTTTGAGTCACGAGTGTTCTTAAGAATAGAAAAAGGAACATAGCTATTTCTTAAAGTGGTACCTACGGTTTACCTAATTTATGTATTATTAATTTCTGGTGTGATTATTGAATTAAACCGTTGAATGATGTCGTATATCTTAAGCACTAGGTTCATTTCATCCTTCTGTTTACTTAAATTTGTACCAATTTGTATTAAGCACCGCCATGTTCGCATTCATAATTTACATAATTTTCTGGACATTTTTAGAAATACATATTTCAATTAGCAGGGTGCTTAGACAAGTTCCCAATTGCTAACGTCGCCATATCGCTAATCGGGATCGTCAATCGTAAACGAAAGGCAGCTAACTGTCTTAGTCGCGCTAATTTGAAAGAGTGACAGAGAGGGAAAACTACGATACGCTACTAAGAGTTAGCGATGGGCAATTTGGCTAAACGTCCAGATCTAAAATAAAAGTTTTTAAATCATGGTGACTATTTGCAACACATATTACAATTTAAACGCGAAAAAAGGATTTATATATTACTAATATTGATTGAATACTCTTAACAACTCATGTTAACTGGTGACAGTTTTTTTATTCACTTCTACACTTCCGTATTACAGTGTTTACATTCAACAAAACATTATCTATTATCATTTATCATATCATTCCACCTAACTAAATATTCATTAATTGTGATTATATTTACAGTAAAGTTTTACAACAAAGTCTAATTGGACTGCAGAAATTCCGTTGATATGTCAATCAGTCAGTAACACGTCCAATTTGGCGCGATTATCATTCACATCGCTCACTCATTCATTCGTTCATATCGTTCCGCCACGAGGAAGAGAGGCGGATATTGCCGAGTCTTGATGGATTATTGCGTCTAGACTAGATGTTAAATTAAATCTTAGCATCGATCAGCATTTGAACTGAGCAATTGAGCATACACTATTCAGATTTATTTCGTAGCTACACGGCGGTGGTTGTGGGGTCGTGATCCAAACTGTGAAAAACGTGTTAAGATGGTATTTCTGAACAATGGTCGGTTTCCCATGCAGGCGAGGATCCAATTGGGGGCAATGGGGGCACTTAATAAACTACCCCATAATCACCCTGTATATAGAAATTTTTCTTGTTATTGATAATATAAAAAAATATACGTAAATAAAAGATTTACTTTACTCACTAAGCTCATTTTAAAATGATATCAAAATCACACGGGATACAATACAACTTAAAGTGATGCCCTGTTTGTGATAATTTGTATGGACTCTACCTTTTTCACCTTCAAAAATATTGCATAGGTTCAATTTTGTTACTCAAATTAAATAATAGTTTCGCATTTAACACTAATAATAAAATAGTTTAAAAAACTAATAACACGTTTTTTTCGTTTTTATAACAGCAAACCCTTTCATTTGACAAATTGACACCCATGTCATGGGGGGTGGATTTCAAACAGCCAGTTTGCCATCTTGGGGATGCCGCCATATTGGATTTGTAATCACGTTTCATAGCTGTAGTGGTCATGTATTGTCATGAGAACTCAGAGCGTGTGCAAAATTTCATCTTTGGGTCAAATTATTTCTTACATACATAGTCACATACAAAGTGAAGCTAATAAAAACGTGTTCATAAATAGGTATTTATGGTGGAAGACGTAATATTGATTACGTCTTTTATGTCATTGTTATGTTACGAATATGTACATGCCACAATTGGCATGTACATTTGTACATATTCGTATCAGATATAACAATGAAATAAAATTACGTTATTTAAAATATTTAAATATAGCCATTACTATTACGTATTCCACACATGTCTATTACGTGGCGGAATCAAAACGAATGCTACACTCCATACAAATAATAACGATTAAGACGAATTAAAATTCAAGGAAATTCAATGAACTTGTACCAAGAATGTGTTTTAATGATCTAACTAAGGAGACGACCGTTCGTTATATTCAAAGGCAATGCTTTTTTTATAATAATTTAGTTAAAAATGTTAATTTTTAACTAAATTATTTTTTTAATAATGTAATGATGTACAACTTTGCAATAAAAAGTAAAAAATCATTCAAAAAATCTTTGTTGTTTTATTGATTTTGATTGTTATGATTACCCACGATTAGGGCAACAAATATTACATTAATTGGGTGAATCCACTTTGTTTGTCTAATATTATCACGGCTACGGTCTCCTGAGTCACACTGGTTTTATTCACAATTATGCTACTTAAATTATGGAATATAAGACAAGAAAAAAATGATTCATCCAATTATATTATTTATATTTTATAACTTTTAGGGATTCGCGATAGGTAGGTATAATGAAATATTGGGACCTATGATATGGGCGTTTTTAGTCATAGATTTTTGTTGGTCCCTTTGTTTTTTTTTTCAACAGTGCTTTATGTAACAAAGATTTTTTTACACTAGTAATTGTTTTTTTTTTCTTGGTTTTTGAACTTAACTTAAGAAAAAAACAAACAATGCTTACGGATCATATGTTTCGAGTATGTATTTTATGATAAGACCTAGTTTTATGAAAAACTAAATATGATTTATAAAAAAAACACGCCTAAATATTGCATTTTACTCAAATCGTTTTATTAAATATTTTTGGTTATGTTTTTTTTTGTAGTAACTACTATACTATACAAGGTGCCCGTGAGGAAAGGGAAACATTTTATCTGCATATTCCTGAGACTAAAAGAAGCAAAAAATATTAAGTGAGTTTTGGTCAAATCTGCAAAAAAAAATTTTTTTTTTGTTTTTTTTTTGATGTTTCGAATGCCTCAATACATAAAAAAAGGATTTTATTAATAAAACTATCGCAAAAAATTCACTTAAAAGGTTTTTTTTTTCATATGCTAGGTAATTAAAGTTTTTTTTGTTCATTTGATGTTTGTCAATTAAGTGTGACAAGACTAAGACAACGTGGTAACAAAATCGTTTCCAAAAATGCGCTTATCATAGCGTAACGGGCTAAACCGGTTTTAGGAAAAAATCTAATTTTCTCTTAAAATAGACTCAATCCAGAAAACTTCATATGACATTTTTAACTTCAAATTTGGTCAGAAATCCGCTGTTGATGTTTTT